>JAIPRM010012090.1:0-12381 GCA_025469315.1 Stegophylla sp. TES_Ste_2020 | reverse complement strand
ATTTCTATACGAAAAAGTGTTTACAGAAAGAGAAAAAAGAAAAAAAAAAAAGAAAAAAGAAAAAAAAATAAACATCATTGTAAAATCATAAGCTTCTTCACTTCGTTCAGAATCTAAAAAAAACATTTAACGTATATTGTATTTTACCTTGTTTTAGATAATAATATTTTAATTAAAAATTAAAATATTTAGATGAAATTGAAATTATAATATTTTTAATTTTTAAAATTATATTTATTAAATATAATACATATAATGGGAAATCAGAAATTGATTTAATTTCTTATTGAATTTTAATTGATTTTATGAATGTACAATATGAAAACCGAACGTAAATTTGATGTAAGTATCCAATAAACTTTCTGGAACACTGTGCGTCGAAATATTGTAATATTATAGTTTATTGTGAACGCGTAATGCGGCGTACAACAATAACATTAATATTATCATTATTCCGGTGTAAACGGTTTCGAGGATGTTCTTTATATTGGTCATCGGGCGTTTTCCTATAAGTGATTTCCGTTCTCGTAGACCAATAATTTCAAAAGACTCACGTATTACGCGGTGAATGTGTGTGTGTGTGTGTGTGTGTGTGTGTGTGTGTGTTAAAAGTTAAGACTATAATACCAGACACGTAGCTAAGGGTTGACCCGGGGGTGGCGGCCGCGGACCACTTCGATTATTTTATTATTGGTATATTTACTCGGTCGGTGAGTTCGAAAAATGCTTCAAATATAGAGTCGAAAACGGTGGTGATGGTAACGAAAACGTAATTTTTATTTAATCAATCACAAATTAATATTTAACAATAATTATCGAGAGCTTAAAATCACAAATATAAAAAAAAAAAAAAAAATACCAAGAAAAAACGGATAAAAGTCAACATAATTAGAATTTAAATACATATATATATATATTTAAAATTTTAATCAAATACCATGTACACCCATTCCGAGAACCTTTTATGCGTTTGGTCGGGAATCGGTTTTAATTTTATAAAACAGGGTTTGAAAAGTTAATCATTAGACGAGACGTTTATTTCGATTACCGGCAACCGTCGACCGCTTCTTGCAGCTTCCAGTTTCCACACACTATTACAATATTACTACTATTGATTGATTTATTTTATTTTATTTACTCAACTTGATTCCAAAATTAAATTATTTTATATGTTTAACTATTATTATGATTATTGTTTGGATGTTACATTCTTTATTTTTATCCATGTTCTCAATTTGTAATAATAATAATAATAATAATAATAATTATTATTATTATCATTAGGTACTTGTGTTACTAATAAGCCTATGCCATATGCATAAATAAATAAGCTTCCACTGTAGCTGTAATCGGTTTTCGAATTATCGTCTTATTTTTTACCGGATACCGGTTACAAACCGGTTACCCGGTTATATTTCGTGCAATTTATTTATTCAATTTTATTATAATATAAGTGAACTTTCAATTTTTTAGGAATGCCCTGTTGCAATAGACGTTGGATAACAACAATGTTCACTGTTCTGTGCACTGGTGGTTTTTTTTTATGAGAAGGAGTCAAGTTTTATTGATCACTCTCTATATATTGATTTTAGCTAAATTTTGGCCACCCTAACTACCGTCCCTTGTACGTCCCTGCGTATTACTCTGAATAAACCACTGGGGGATCGTTAAACATTTTCGTGGTTCGTTTTATAAGCTTTGAGTTTCAAAAACAAGACACCCCCCCCTCAAAAAAAAACAAAAAAAGTCGGTGCTTAGATATTTAACACACGCACTACGTCTCGTGCGTCGTCGAACAGACTCGTGTTTCGGGAACGAGACCGCGGGTACGTAATGGAGTAACGGGGTGGTGGTGGTGGTAGTGGTAGCGGGAGGGAGGGGCACAAGACGGATTAATTAAACTGAGGGATGTGGGGGGAGGGGGTTGCGGGAGTCGGATGTGTGTGTGTGTGTGTGTGTGTGCGAGCGGAGGAGCGTGCGAGAGGGTTAGAGACGAGTGACGGTACCAATAGCGGTGTCCCTATGACCATGCGCGGTTGGTAACACTGTGATACACCGCCGCCGCCGCCGCCGCCACCATCACTACCACCGCCAGCGCCGGCACGACTACCCCTCCGCGCCGGGCGTGGCCGCTCATTAAAGGAAACATTCGGCGGCGGCAGGACGCGCGCAAGGACCCGAAACCGCTGCAACCCTCCGTCGCCGCCCCGGCCGCCGCTGCGGCCGCCGTGCCCGAGTCTGAAATTCCGTTGTGCGCGCCCCATAAATTTTCATTCAACCCGACTGCACGACGACAGAGCACTTTTTCCCTCGTCCGCGCACATCGGAGCCACCGCCACCGCCGGTCGCACGACGACCCGATAATAAACGTCGGCCCTCTGCGCGCCGACGACCTCTTCGCTTCTCTTCGCTTCTCTTCTCTACCGCCGCCGCCGTGCGGATTTTTCGCTTTTACGACCGCACACGGTTTTTATTGCGCACAACGCTGCCGCCGCCGCCACCGCGTAAACGCCACTCCGCAACAGTGGCCCGACATCTGGAGGGGGGGGACACTACAAGCCCCTGTGCAACCCCCCCCCTCCCCAATCGCGGACACCGGGGCCAGGGTCGTAATTCTTAGAGGGGCGCAAATTTCAATACTACTTATATAATATTTTTCACATGATATTTGAAACATGCACATTTATTTAATATTGTGTAGTATTATTTTATAAAATAATACATACATACTATACGATTCATCAAACTTAACTGCATTTAAAGTAACTGAAAATTATAAAAACAAAAACGTAATTATTTACATGATTACAAGTAACAAATAGTTATTAAAATGTATTAGTTATTTACCTGGTTAAAAAAAAGGTTATGGAAAATATTGTTTTTATAGTAACTTTAACCTTTAACATAAAAAAATAAATCCAAATTTTTAATTTTTACAACCAAAATAAGGAGTGACCGCGTTCAAAAAATCACCCTGCACATTGTCGTCCAAATATTGTACATCAGTTGAAATTTTCAAAACATCACAAAGTCACCATTGAGAATGTTCACAGACGAGAAAACACCAACGGAATGCTAAAATTGAATCAGGGGGATGATTTTTTTTTTTTGGAATATTTGCAAGTAACGCGGATGAGACACATTTGTGGCGCTATTCCCAACACACGGCTGTTCGGGGGGTGAGTATTGAGTATATTATTTAGATTCTCGTCGTCGGATTCACATTACACTCACACCGAACATAATATGTTCATACCACACATAAACACATACACTGTAAAAAAAAACACACACACACACTCCAATGCTCGAGAAAAAAGGAATAACATGCACACACCTTTGATTCGATTGCGTTTTACGGAGACGGTAAACGAAAAATATTCGGTACTAGCCGAATGCTTTCGCCCACACTATGATATTCGTGCACCGCCGAATCAAAGGCGTATGTAATTCGCGTTTTGACGATCAATCGAATGTGTTTTTTTGTAGCATATCCGACGACTATAGTAACCGCCCTCAGTACGACATTTTCGCGGCAACGAGTATGCATCCGGTGTCAGGGCTAAACACCCGTATATTATTATAGAGACGACATTTTTTTCAAGAAGAAATCAAACGGAAATCATTATGAATAAACGAATAGCTCCGGCGCACTGGGTCGTAGTAAGTATCCAGTGTTCGAATTTGAAAAAAAAAAACCAAGTATAAGAACCAAATTATTACCGGCTTCAAAAATTGCATTCCGAGAAGCAAATTTTATTTTAAACAAAACTGCGCAAAAAGCTTCAGCCCCACCAATTAAAATAATAAACACCAATGAAAACAAACTTGAAAATTTTATTTTGTGTTTACTTATGTGAATTTCGTATGAAGTGGTACAAAATGTATATGGTACTGAATAAATTTACAAATGAGTTCGTACTCGTCAAATGTATTAAATTAAAATCATACAAAACAAATTTTATCATACACACTCGTACAACACTTCTGTATCAAATTAATTAATTACAGATCCAAAGTCATTTTTCGTTTTCACTATGATAATATTTTGAAACATGACATTTTATCATTACAAATGTAATAGCAGCTATCAGTTAGGTTATCAATCAAAATGTATGAAATCACTGATTACTAATTAGTTATCACGTACACAACATTTTCATATGAAATTTTTAATTTGAACAAAAATGTATCATCAATATTACTGTTATTACCAGTTGCATTTACATTTTCTGCTAAGTTCTACATATTATTGACGTCCCACGCGTTCTTTTAAAAAATGTCGTGAAAAGACACACTATTAATTAACAACATATTAATATGGAGACTGAGTCCCCTTGCGATCTCTCTCCCAATTCGAATACTTACAGTTCACATAGCTCACAAATTACAGACGCAAACACTTTACTATAATATGTAGAGGAATGACTATGCCATAAACTATATAACAGACTTTTATTATTATAGATGGATGTCGGAAAGGACGAATTCGGTTTTATGGATGTTAAAAATTAGTTTGGAAAATCCACATGGTAGAGATTTATCGAATGGCAGGGATGGAGGGAGATGAACTAAGATTAGAATGTGGTCGCAATTATTGTTTGAGATTAATAAAGAACTGTAATAGAATCGATTTTAAATTTGAAGATTTTTAATAAGACATAGTTTTCGACGACGAAGGTGGACGTAATCACTATCGTACGGATACTTATGCTGCGGACAAATTCCATATTATAATAAAATATTATTACATCTCATGAGTACATTCATGAGTACGTGACGCAAACGTATGCACGGTGAGGAGCAGCTGCCGCCGTCATCGAATTAAAACGATTACCGAAAGGCTTAAAATATTATTATTATTGTATTATGTACATTGGCGCACGTCGCCTTGGATCCATCGCAGCAATCCTCTTGAACTCCACATTATTATGTGTGTATGTGTGTGCTCGAGTATACGTCAAAACTTGTGGCGGTGCTCTGGGATCTCAAAAGGCTTATTCGTCGAAGACCCCCGGAGCCCTCGAAAACCACCACCCCACACGCCGCGTTGTTCTAGTCCACCGACAACACGCCCCGAAAGTTGGCCGGTGTTATTTAAAGAGGATTACACGAGTGCAGTATATAATATGTATGTATATACAATATATGTATTTAATTATTCGCACGCACACTCGCCGCAGCAGACACAGGAGTCCACCACCGCCGCCAACAGCCTCCCGATCACCGTTCACGCAAAGTTTAACCACACACACGCGCGCGCGCGCGCGTAACAACGACCCAACGACCTACACGCGGATGGAAGGGGTTGGAGAGGGAAGTCAATATTTTGTCGACTGTTTTTGAATATTTACACATACGAGTGGCGTTATTGTCGTTGCCGCGGTCGTCTCCTCACGCACCGGATCGTGACATATAGAGGGGTAAGTGGTCAATTTTATGCATGTGCGCTACACTAAGGGTAAGTAGACCTTAAGTGGGGGAGGGTCGATTGTCGGTTATTTTATCTTCGAGAATTTACAGGTATCGTCCACGTCATCATCATCATCAAATTATTTAATACCAAATATATCTGTCCATTGCTGTTTTATTCGTCTAGTGAGAAGAAGACTGACTGAATAGAATTACCTTAAAATATTGCTTGCGAGACCTCCCCCTCTCAATCTCATTCCTGGTACACTATCGTCTATTATGTTGATTTTGAAAATGTTTTTTCTCGGTGTGTCACCCAGAAATTTTAGTTTCCTTATCATAATATTTATTGAGTGAGATATCTTTTTCCTCTGATTTATTCTCTTTTCAATCCCACTGGTTCCTGTCATTTACCTACACACACATCCACATTTTTATAGCCTCTAATCTATCCCTTTTATATTTTCTATCTGTTCACTTTTCTCATAACCGCAAAGAAGAATACTCCAGACGTTATGATAAATCTCTTTTTCTAGACTTTATATTTAATCGTCTGTCTGCGAACAAACTTCCCTCTTTTCGAAAGCTTGTTTGGCTCTTTATCGAAAATTCAATGACCCTCTCAACATCTTCATTATCGATTCTAACGTTGTATGCTGGTATCTTTATCTACACCACAGCCACGTCTTTAGTATTCTCGGAATTTATTTTTAATTGGTACCTTCTATTTGGTGTTACAGTTTCACGAAGACATTTCAACATGCAGAGTAAAGTTCTTCCTCTGTCATCAGCAAATCAAGTTATAGAATATACTGTACTGCCGTTTTTAAAGATGCCTCTGGTTTTACGTTCAATAGTGTTAATTGCAGACAAAAAACTTAATATAAATATGAGAAAAAATTTTACCAAATGTTATGTGTGGAGTGTATTATTAATATGACTGTGAAACATGGACCATCGATGGACAAGACAAGAAGAAGTTGGAAGCAATGGAAATGTGGATAAGGAGAAGACTTTTGAAAATCAGTTGAACAGAAAGAAAATGTAGATCTATTAAACCGAGTAGGAGACAAAAGAATTCTATTAAATACTATAAAAGAAAGAAGTGGAAAAATGTTCAGTCACTTACTTAGTCATAATTTGTTTATTGCAAATATATTTGAAGGACGAATCAAAGGAAGAGGCAGACCGAGGAATAGAGGGAATGATAAAACAAGCTAACTGTAGTAGATATATAGACATGAAAAGACTGGCTTCTAATGGAGAAGAATAGCGAACCAGATTTGCAACGACAAGACAAGGCCTTTAGTAGAGAAGAAGAAGAAGTGTTAATTGCAGAGAAATCGACACAAAACACAGTAGCAGACATCTAGGGTGGATCGTTTTCATCACTTTATATTAGTATAGGTACTATTGTAATAACGTTTTGCGTAGTGTACGTCCGTAACCGATTTGAGTTGTAAACTTCTAACAACGAAAACGGATAGAAGGGGCGGGGTTGATGGGGATAACGACCGCGGAGGGGAAGCGTATAGTTTGAATTCGCCCATCTTCCCTTTCTCGAGAAGGGTTCGATATGACCGTCGCCATTGATATACACGAGTTTGTCCGAGATAACAATGAAATCACACTGCGGAAAATCAAAATTGTTCCACCACCTACAGGTTTTCAAATAGTTTCATCATCCGCTATCGTAATTCTTATTTCGAACGTCCTTTTCCGATTTTTCAAAAAAATATCATCCGCTGAAGAAGAAGTCACTGGTATCAAAATACAGCTGTAACTTGTTTGTAAGACAAATGTTTGGAAAAATCGTTACGAGATCGTCTCGATAACATTCCCCCAATTACAGATTGTGGAAAGTTTTCGTAAGTAGGAGTAAACGTCCTCTTAAGTGTTTGATATTGGTAATTTTCGCGCAAGGTCGAGTTTAACGGAAGAGGGGATGACGATCGTTTCGGCGAGTAAGTACTTGAAATAAAATGTTCAGTTCGACGATGTTGCGCACGCTGTTTGATGTCATCTCATCTCCGGGGATAATAATGAATACATTAAATTAATTTCACGTCTCTCTTTACCGCCACCGCGGGAAAACGGAATAAAATGCGTATGTATATAAAAGGTGTGCACCTCTCCCTCTCCTCCACATCCTATGAAACCGTCCATCACCGTTACACACACAATAATATAAGATAAAATGGTGCTGGACATACTTGGCCCCATGGGTATTGTACGCGCTACGACGTATTGCATTTAAAAGAAACAATATAAATAAAATTTCTTCAACTAAGCAATTCTGAGCGAAGCTTCAGTTGATTTTTTAGATTCTGAACGAAATGAAGAAGCTAGTGTTTTTACAATGATGTTTTTTTTTTTTTTTCTATGTACAACTTTTCGTATGGAAATACTTGTCCAAAAGTTTCGATCAGTAACTTTTTGAAACCGAATTCGCCTCTAGATTGTATACTTTAAAGAAGTCATTTTTTGAATTTTTCAATTCTTCAATTTTTTTTTTTTTTTTTTTTTGGAAAAAACTACCCAAAATTTGACAAAAATGGCTCGGAAACCATAATTTTTTGATCCGAACCATATGAAAATTTAAACATAGATAGAAAATAATATGAAAAAGATTTTGGCGCAAGAAAATTTTAAAAATGTGAAAAAAAAATTTTGGACATTTTTTAATATTTTTTTTTCTCATTTATTTTTTATATTATTAACTTCCCTCGTTCATAATAGTTTTATTGAAGAAATGATTTATCGTTTCTTTAAAATGCAATTGACGGGTGTCGTCAAGAGAATCTCACCCGTCGTGCTAAGTATGTCCCGCTTTTTAATCATAAGGGTTTTAAACTTCAATACATTGCAAAATTAATCATTTCCACGAATAACGAAGTGGTCACTGATATGTTACCTATTCCAAAAATAATATTGCTTAAATCATGAAAATATCAACAATACGCCTTATCATAGACGAATTTCGGATAAAATGTAAATATTAGGTTATAATTTGTTAAACAATACTATATTCAATATTAAGCTGGCAATTATTGTTGCTGTCTATAAAATTAATTGAAGCTCCACTCAGAATATCGATTTGTCGAAGATAATATGATTAATCGTTTCAACCCCCCCCCCTGACTAGCTTAATTCAGTCTTGTGTGAAAATTACATATTTTCTTCAGCTATACACAACTTTCTCTAAACACATATTATTATAATTTATAGGTAATAAATAATAATAATAATAATAATTAGTAAATAAAAATAGTTTAGATTTTTGTAAAAAGAAATATTAAACTTTATTAAAATATTATTACTATATGTACTATAATTATCCAGCAATGTTTTTGTAAATTTTTTTGTGCTTCCAATAATCCTTATGACTTTTTGGTAAATTAATTGTATGCGTTTTTTCGATCGGTGTCCTTCTACTGGTCGCGGGATATTTTGGTTTTTCCATTTCTGATCTATCCAATCCGGACACTCTATTTTCCATTGTTATCGGTGTAACAACGCTAGGAATGGAATTCGAAACAAAATTTCCCGAATTTCTCGGACGATTTGAAATTGTCATAATATTTTTCCGAGACCCTGGCAAGTGTTCGATTTTGCGCATAACATTTTTCATCACAGCCTTGACAATCGTTCTCATGTATTGTAAATCTGTCGTACGAGGAACGTGCAACGGTTCGGGTCTACCGTACACGTGTACGTACATAGCTTCGAATACACTTTTGCGGATGAGTGAATACAAAAATGGATTCAATTCCGTTTTGACCGCAGCACTGGTTAGCACATCACACGAACCTATGCGCATCTTTCGGCTTAGGGTTCTGTGCGATCCGCATAGTTTCTCAATTGTCTTCAAAGTTTTTTCACCCTCGATCATGTGTCTGCGCCGCCGTCGTTAGTGATAAATTGATAAATTTAAAACGCGTGTATATCTATTTGCCGCAGGCGCGGATCCAGAAATTTATCAACGGGGAGGGGAATAATTAAAATGTATCCAACAGATACTATTCATAAACTAGTATTTTTCGCAAGTCACAATGTAATACATTTTTATATAATAAACTCAAGGGAGGGGTATTTACCCTATTACCCTAACCCGCTCCTTGGATCCGCCACTGGCATATGGGTTAGGGTTGCCGATTTTCAAATCGAGTAATGTAAGACAATTTTTTTCGAGTACTTCAAATACCTATATATGTGAAGTGAAAAAGCTAGTGTTTTTACAACGATATTTATTTATTTTTCTTCTATTTCCTTTTTAAATTTTTTTTTTTATGTACTTATATTTTCGTACAGAAATACTTATCTAAAAGTTTCGAACTGTAATAGTTTTGAAACCGGATTTGCCTATATTTGGTACTTGATAGAGGTAATTTTTCGATATTCTCAAATATTATTATTTTTTTAATTTGGGATAAACTATTCAAAATTTGATAAAAAAAAGACTAGAAAACTATCTTTTTAATCCGAACCTTATGAAAATTTACACATAGTTAAGAAATAATATGAGAAATATTTTAGTGAAAAAAATTTTTGAATATATGTAAAAAAAAATATTGGAAATTTTTTTCTAACATTTATTTTAAATTTTAAAGAAACGATAAATCATTTTAAACTTTAAAGGCGTTTTTGTCACAACATTTGAGTAGTTTTTCCAAAATTTTCAACAAACTATTTGAATGATTTGAAAAAATTCTGATTCATAAAGTTGCTGGTCGATTGCTTATGGACAAGAATTTCTATATGAAAAAATAAACATAATTTTAAAAACACTAGCATCTTCAGCCCACTCGGAATGTAAAACGTAAAATAAACTGAGTATCTAGATCATTATATAGTAAATTAAACAAATGAAGTGGATAATAATTTATTAATTTTTTTTTTTTCTACTGATAGAGATATAAATATATAATTTATTTTACATAGAGATTTATATTAAAATGTAATATTAGTATAGGGTGACCATACGTCCTGTTTTATACAGGATTGTCCTTTATTTCGGCTCTGTGTCCTGACAAACTTGTCTCGGGACGCTTTTTGTCCCGTAATTTCAAGTCTGTCCCATATTAATCCCGTTTTTTGACTTGCTGTTCATTTAAAATTTTCGAAATGAAATTATTGAATAAAATAATGTAAGAATCTAGAAATCTTTAGGGTACCATTAGATCAATATTATAATCGTAAAATGAATTAACAAGTTTTTTTTAGAAAGTAAAGTATATGCATGAATAAATAGGATTTGAAGATATATTTTAAAAAGTATCAATTTAGTTTCATAATATTATTTTATGTTTTTCAAAATAATGTTTTTATGCGTTTAAAATTAATCCATAATAGGTATTTTTTTAAAAATTATACTTTTGTCGCGATTCAAAACATAAATATATGTAATAAATACTTATTTATTTAAAAATATTTTTGTCCTGTATTTTATTTTCTTAAATATGGTCACCCTAAATTAGTAGTTAGCTGCTATTATAGTGTATTCAGTTCTGTTAATCGAGCAACCCCCCATTTATAATTTCTGGATCCGCACCTGATTTGCCGTAAGAATAATAAAATTTTATTTCACTCACCCGAACGCCACGTATTTATTGTTCATCCAACGATTCGGTCGTAGATTTATGAAGAATTCCGGACCGTTGAAATACTTGTGTTGACCAGCCAACGACAGCACCCCCCGTCTATCGTGGCTAATCAAGTAGTTTTCTTTCATTAAATACGTCATCCGATTACAGTTTCCTGCGCGAAATAAACGCGTGTTATTGACCAAATTCCACAACACATATTATGCAATAAATAAAATTAATATTCACGAACGTCCAGCTTGAATAAAACCGTTATCGATATCGATTCTATGAACGGGACTGTTCAAATATCCTTTGTCTTTGTCCGTGCATAATTCGATGAAATACTTACAAGTTTTTGGAACTAGTTTATGAAACAGCTATACACAATCACATTTAGAAAAACTTAGAGATGTCAAATCGAATTACATATTTTGTTATTTTATTTATTATGATATAGTGATATTATACGTATATTAAATTATGTAGGCAGGGGCGGATGATATAGATGCCATGAACGGGAGGGGCAATTTTAAATAAAAATTAAAAAATAGCTGATATAAAATAAATTTTGGGTTTTGGGTGTAATTTTCATTCAGAGCCTAATTATTTCAACAACTGTAAAAAAAAAAATAAGAACTAATATTCTACTGTAAAGATATAAAAACAAGTATAAAGAAAAAAAAAATGGTGATACATTTTTATTATTTCTAACAGTCACAAAACCTATTTTGTGAACAGGGTGGGGGCAATTACCCCTATTGTCCTCCCCTTGTATCCGCCACTGGATGTAGGGCTTGGGATTAACAGCAATTACTTTTTTTTACTAGTTTAAAATTTTTATTTATTTCAAGATATGTAATTGACTGGTTTGTCAATATTCAAATCGATTTGAACTCAATCAAGATTTTAGATTCTGAGCGATAGCGAGAAATGTATTGGTTTTACAAATCTGTGTATTTTTTTTTTCCTTTTTTAGATTCTGAACGAAGTGAAGAAGCTAGTGTTTTTACAATGACGTTTATTTATTTTTTTTTCTGTGTAAAATTTTTTGTATGGAAATACTTGTCCAAAAGTTTCGATCAGTAACTCTTTGAAACCGGATTTGCCTCTAGATGGTACTTTAAAGAGGTCATTTTTTGAATTTCTCAATTCTTCAATTTTTTTTTTTTTGGAAAAAACTACCCAAAGTTTGACAAAAACGACTCGGAAACCATAATTTTTTGATCCGAACTATATGAAAATTTAAACATAGATAGAAAATAATATAAGAAAGATTTTGGCGCAAGAAAATTTTGAAAATGCGAAAAAAAAAAATTTGGACATTTTTCTAACATTTTTTTTTCTCGTTTATTTTTCATATTATTAACTTCCTTCGTTCAGAGTC
>JAIPRM010012089.1:0-12382 GCA_025469315.1 Stegophylla sp. TES_Ste_2020 | reverse complement strand
TATTTTAATATTTTATGGCCAAATATTTTCAAAACAGCTTAACTATATTTTGAATATAATATTTTCGATAAAACTATTTTAAAATATTGTGACAATTATAATATTTTCAAATTGCTGTGTGGGATACATATAAATAATATTTATATGAATAACTATATTATATTGAGTATTATTTTATACGCATTTCAGAAATTTCTCAAAAATTAAATTTCTGACATTAAACGTGTCTAATAACAACTGTATGACCCGCCATGAGAAACGAGACAGAAAGAAAGTGCGGCGAATAAATAATTTAAGTGGATGTGTTTATCGATTTGTATATTATGTTGTGTGATAAATATTAATTATTATTATAACACATTGATCGATTAAAATAAAATATTAAGTGGCTCTCAGGAATTCAGGTTGTCGAAGCCGGTTTCGTATCGACATACATAAATCGTTGAATTTTAGCACATCAAATTTTGAATAATAAGGATTTCGATTCAATACTTAATTTCACTTGTATATTTTAGCATGCAATAATTTTCATCATTACAATAATATTATACTCATCGGTATCGAAATGCTAAAAATTCAAAGAATACAATTTGAATTGTTAAAATTTAAAAAAATGCCTAAATGAACGTTCTACTTGGTATACAAGTGTAAACCAATAAGGACAGACTGTAATTTTTTTCAAAAAACCTTTTTTAAACGTTTGAACGTATCAAAATAACACAAATAGTATGTTTTTACACACTAATATTATACTGCGTTGACTATATAATATTGTCTATATAATATGCACTTCTTAAACAATTATTTTCAAATTAAATAATATAATATGTAATTACATAGATTTATAGATACTGTTTTTGGGAAAATTGTTGTTTTCGAAAACACTGCTGAGTAAATATATAAATATGTAAAAATAAAAAAATGCATAAATCAATCCATTACTTTTTTTATACATAATACTAAAGGTAAACAGTGAATACAATCCATTTCCAAAAACATTTGTAATATTCAAAAAAAAAAAATTATGAAATTCATAAGTATTACAGCATTAATAAACTTTATAATTATACAACTGTAAAATTTGCATAATTTATAATATTATTAATTATCAAAATGTATTAATTATTATTAATTATTTAGATAATATTATGGTCATTGAAATAAATATTTGGAAAAAACTACAGGTATAAAAGAAAAATGATGTTTTGTTTGTAAAGGGAAAGGGATTTTAATATTTTTTTTTTTTTTGAGGAGGAGGAGGAGAACAAAGATTCGGTATTCACAATGGTGTTTGCAAA
Organism: Stegophylla sp. TES_Ste_2020; assembly: GCA_025469315.1. Lineage (NCBI taxonomy): Eukaryota > Metazoa > Arthropoda > Insecta > Hemiptera > Aphididae > Stegophylla > Stegophylla sp. TES_Ste_2020. The sequence continues at coordinate 11,084 of JAIPRM010012089.1, read as the reverse complement.
AAAATTTAAATTCATTTCACTAAAGTATATATTTTCAATTATTTCCATATAGGATTGTAATCGAATGATGTTATAACCGAAAGTTAATTTGACTATTTAAAAATCATTAATGCGAAAATAAAAAATAATAGTACAAAACAAAATAGATCGTCAACACATTTTGTTTTCAATAAACCAAAATATATATATATACACGCGGATATTACTTGAAATTATGCAATTTATATATACTCGGAAACTATCATTCAAAAATAGCCCAATTTAAATAGCTATTATAAATAATTAGTTTCATACGATTAAAAATATAAACAATTCTGTTTCAGTTTCATTTTTTTTTTTTCAAGTGTTAGTACATTTCTAACTACTAAAACTAAAAATTATTTTTATTTTCAATAATTGGACCATTAAAACTCAATAATTACATAAATATTAAAATTTGAAACACCTCAATGGTTAATGATATCTGAAAATAATCGTTATTTTAAATATTTAAAAAAAAAAAACTCTTTCCGTGGTTAATTATTGAACAATTTTTTAAGAATTGGGTAGAATATGTAATTGTTAATTTTGTAGACCATGTCCTTTTTTTCCTCATCAGTGATTAAATGCTATTTTCTATAAGTTCTTTTATTTCAAAGGAAATCACGTTGGAAAAAAATATGGTAACGGGTAGCTGTAATTATTAATATATTTTAATAAATTTTTTTATAATAAATAATTTTATTTATTAATTATATTATCAAGAATTTTATTTTAATAAATAGAGCAATAAAAATTATTTACATTTATTGAGTCATATCGAATAATAATAATAATATTTATTTGATTGCTGTTAAGAAGTTTTGAAGGAAATTTGTTTTTATTACAGTATTTTTTTATTTGAACGGAAGTCAACTGACACATAAATTTAAGTTTTTATGATGTAAAATTGTACGTTATACAAACATGTATCTGTTTTCCTACATCAATAAATTTAATATATGTAATAAATATTAAATTATGATTTTATACGAGTTTTCCTAACCTTAAATAAACATATTATTTTAAACTATATTGACTAGTAATAATTTACTGATACACAATTACTATAATATTAATATTATAATTACGAGCTAATATAAATTAAAAAAAAAAAAAAAATTTGAAAATAAAGTACGCAGTCAGAATACCAATAAAATTTTTGCTCAAACTATATCATTGTAAAGTTAAAATCGTTTTCGTAAAGGCCGTTACATTTTTGCCAAATGAGGAGAGGAAGTAATTCCACGTCACGGTCCCCTCCTCTTCGGGCGAACACATGAACACGTCTGTAAGTCGATATTTTTTATTTTGATTTATCGGAATCCATCGAGGGTGACGCCGCGCGCGCAAGTTGCAGCGTGTGCTGGAAGAGCGAAAGATTTTGAAAAATTATTATCAACCTACACCGTTCGAGCGGAGTCGACGAACGATCTAAATCAGTGATTCTCAAACTTTTTAAAGTTACCGCCCCCCCCCTCCTGAAGAGCAAAATATTTTTCAACGTCCCCCTTAAAAAAAAATAACTAAAAATGATGAATGACTTGAAAATTATGTAACTGAAAATTTAATAAAAAATACATGTATATAATTAGTATATTCATAAAGCTGGACTGGCTTTTCGTATCTCATTCGTTGAATTTGCAGTAAATTCTTGAATCTGTTATTGTGCTGAATATTTACTGAAGACATTCAGAAAAAATACAATTACAGATAAGCCCGACGAAAGGGCAGGGCAACCGGGGCTGTAGCCATGGGGCCCGAGACCACGAAGAGGGCCCAGGCCTTTCCAAAAAAAAAAAAAAAAACCAAGCCCAATATTTTACCTTATCATTACTTAATAGAAAAATTATTTTTAATTTATAAATTCATAATTTTACTTTAAAAAATGAACACATAGGTATAATATTGAAAATTAAATGCTGGACATAGGTAGGTATTAATTTTGCGAACTAACTTCACAAAATCAATCTGTTGTTGAACGATTTGTTTTCGATGAGTAAAAAATTAGTTATTTAATATTTCGAGAGTGTAGACTACGCGAAAAATCGAAGTAGATTATTATACTTTTGTATTAATGATTTTTTCTTTGAACCTACCTTATATTATATATACCTTATATCGAATTTCTTTTTGACATTCACATTTTAAATGAAAACGCTTGGCGTAGTAGTAGTAAGTTTAATATTTGATATGGGGAGGGGGCCCGAATTAGTTTATCTCCGGGGCCCTTGATTTCTCTACACGGCCCTGATTACAGATAAGCCATGGAGCGTCGTTCAGCGGAGTATCTGTGTTTCATTTTTTATTTTTCTTCAATATTTCGGCTTTAATGTAAGTAATATATATTATGCTCAACACCTACCTATCGCCCGAAACGCGTCTCATCGCGCCTCTGAACGAAATGGGGGGGGGGTGGGGAGCAGTATCGCACCCGTTGGGAAACACTGATCTAGATCGTCGTCGTGTTCCATAATATAATATTTTATTGTAATATATCATTCCAGCTTCGCGTGCACAAATGATTATTATTATGCGCAATTTGTGGAATTTTCACGATTCACGCGAAAACGCGATGGAATTTTTATGCACACACACACACACACACATAATATGTAATAATACACATACACGAGTACATGCATATAATATTATATACCTATATGCGTACATACACACACGATGTGTCTGCGTCGTTGCGTGCGTCGCTCTCGTGCCACGCGCAGAGCAAACAAAAAAAAAAAAAACCCCGTCTCCGGCGTGGCGTGGCGGCGACGACGCGTGGTCACAGTGGTATCACGTGCTGCTTGATACACATATTATATATTTTATAGTTACCAAGTATGGTAAGCTGCGGATATACCGTCGTCGTCGTCGTCGTCGTCGTCGTCGTAATCCGAATGCAGCATACATTATTGTAAATATATCTGGACACGAACATCTCGCGGAGTCGAGTTAAAAAAAAAATTCTATCGGTGACAACGCGCGGTCTGTAAATCAACGACGACGACGACGCTGTTAACTGTGCGTCTACAAAAATAATAAAAATATTAAAAAAGTAGGGGGGGGCTAGTGCAGGCGATGGCGGCGACAAAGACGATATATAAAAAGAAAAAAAATCGTTGGCGAAGAGGCCGTGCAGATGTGATTTGTGTTTGCGTGTGGCTATCGTGGCGCGTGCCACAGACAATAGGGGAGGGGGGGAGAAAAAAAACGAGAATTTATGCATTATTTATTGGTTTGATTGCGAAATGAAAATATAATAGCAATAATAATGGTGAAAATCAAACAACTCCGGAGACGGATAACGGACGACGACTGTTGCTGTCGTCTGCCACCGGGCACTGTCATCGTAGTAAAGGGCAACAGCATAATGATGACTGATATACCCCTATAAGATGTCCCCGATCACCTCCAGTATAATATCTCGGTGGCAAATCAATATTTTTTTGAATATGCTTCTTTCGAGAGAATATGCTTTTTTTGAAAATTGCCATTTTATAACCAGCTTTTTAAAATTTAAATTCATTTAAAATACAACAAAACAGGTAAGGTTTTGATTTTATAAGAATAATAATTTTTAAAAAATACCACCTGCTCTGACTTTGTCAGTTTTTTTCTTTAATTTTTGATATATTTTTGTTAAATTCACCTTTAACAAAGCCGGACGTGATTCACACCATGGGTATTCTTTGTTCTTTGGATCGGATGCTATTTGTGGGTGTATTTAATTTAAAAAAAAAAAAAACCCCGATTTATTATTTTTTCAATAAGACAATTTTGAGTGGAACTTTTGATTATTGAAAACAATTTCACTTAATAATAATGAAAATTAGTATTTTAATAAAAAAAATTGTTTTTAACTCGACCACTTTCATATTTCGCTATTAACTGAGAAAAAAAAATCAAGTGGAAAAAAAGGTGTAAAAGGTGTTTTTTTTTCGCATATTCTAAATTTTCTTACACCAAAGCATTTCTCAAAATAATTCATAAAGTTTGGATTAAAAAAAATATTGTTTCCGAGACTATTTTGTCAAATTTTGGAAAGTTATTCCAAATTTTAAGAAAACTGTTGTGAATTTCGAAAAATGATGCTTTTAAAAAAATACCACCTAGAGGTAAATTGTGATTTAAAGAGTTGCTGGTTGAAACTTTTAGACAAGTACTTCATTACGAAAACGTGTACACATAAAAATAAATATCATGTTAAATACACTGATTTATTCGCTCTATTCAGAATCTCAAAGGATTAATAGTTTTAATTCTAAATGTTCAAAACGTTTATTTTAAAAAACTTAATTAATTGAATTTTTGAAAAACTTAATCTGTTTTATGTTGGTTAATTTTTACTAAATTCTGATAACTTTTTTTTTAATTTTTTAATTCTCCTTTAAATGAAAGTTAATAAAATTGCAATTTTCAGAAACTTAATTCTAAGTTTTTTTTTTTTTTTTTTTTTTAATTACTGAATTTTTTTTTTTTTTTAAATTTATGACATCAAATTGTAATTTAAGTAAGAATATCTTTCAAAAAAACCACACATTCAAAGAATATTGAAAGATATTTATGCTGATACAGGGGACTCCAGGGAGAGTGAAACACACTTAATAATATTACAGGGGTGGCCAACATGAATATGTTCACGAGCCGCACAGATAAATACAATTATGTCAAGGACTGAAAAAGCCTTTTAAATTAATTTTTAAAGTAAGTTATTGAAAATGAATGTCCAGATTCGAATCTCACTGCAACTAGTTAAGTCGATTCACGGAATAGGACTTTTAGAAACTTAAGTTGATCTTAAAGTATAATTCTGAGTTTCTCATACTTCAATATGTAACCAGACCAGAATGTGTCATGGAAATAAAAGATACAAAAAAAAAACATATATCAACTCAACAATAACACATGGTTTAACATACATTACAACATCAATAATTGTACAAAATAAAACTTTCTACACTTATAGCCAATATTAGCTATTGGCCATAGTGTAAAATTTAAATTATTATTTTCGAAAACAGAACTAGAGCCACGTGGGAGTACGACTAGAGCCACAATTTGGCCACCCCCGTAATAAATACGTATACCATTCACGCGGGCTTCTTCTCGTCATAATTATTAATAATATCGTCCGTCAGCGTTTGTCAATGTTTTGTCAACATTGGTCGTTGACGTTCCGTCGTTTCCCCGGCTTTTCCCGGATTATATTATTGTTTCATCTCTCGCCCCACGGGCACATAAAATACAACTATAATAATAATAATAATAATAATTCGTATCAATCCATTATCGTCGGCGGCGGCGGCGGTCGATATTGCCAACAACGGCTTCACGTCGTAATAATTTTATACACGTGGCCGGGTGGTCCGACGTCATCCCGCCGCCGATTTATTGCAATGGGGTACACGTCGTTGTCACAGCATCCCGCCGCCGCCCAGGCCGAACCCGATCTCTTTTTCTTATTCCAAACAGGTCGTCGTCGTCGTCGTCGCTGCACGTGTCCCCGTCCCCGTCTGCGCTCCGTTCCGTTTCCTCTCTCGGAAAGTCCACTGTCTAACGTCAAAAAAAACAGCCCACGACGACGTCTCGATCGCGTGACGTCCGCTATAATAATAACGCAACAATAAATATTATATTATGCGGCCCGCGACCCCAAAAGTCACCGCGCGTTTGTTCGCGGTGTGCCGCTCCTCAAATTTGTACATACATATTATTATAATTATTATATGTTATATGCGTTGGTGCGCATGACTGCAACAACCGAACATAATGTTATTTCACGGGCCGACGTCGAAGATAAATTGAATAATTATTGGATCGCTCTGTATGTGGTCCGTCACGCGACCACGTGAGATATACCGAAATATTATTCGAATGTTATGACAATAAAATGGATTGTTATTAACGACCGTATTCGATAATGACGAATTATAATATCCGCGGTGTAATCCGAATTGGTTCCCGGTTATATCCGTAAAAAGCATTATTAATTTTCCTTCCCATTTTATAAAAATTTGAAAAATAATAATAAGTAAAATAAAATAACCATACAGTTTTTCAATTCAACAATTTTTCTTTTTTTATAAAAATAATAATAAATAATATAATGAAAATAGTTAAAAATTTTAGCTTTTGTCATGAATGTCATTTAAAAAAATAAAAATAATAATAAGACAGTTTTTCAATAATTGGTCAATTTTTCTTTTTTTATAAGTATAATAATTTAGGTGTGTATTAATGTTTTATTGAGATAAAAATTTGTCTATTTCTATTTTTATAAATGTTTCCTTATTTTTAGACTTCAAATTCTGTAATTTGTTTGTACTTCGCAATCTAACATATGTTTCACAGTACAGTGTTACATGGATTATATATATATATATATATAGGGTGTTTCACAATGAACTGATAATTGCAATAACTTTAGTTCTATTGAACATTTTCAACTTTTTTTTTAAAATGTTCAATTATCGCCAGCGCTACATTAAAAATATTTTTTGAATTTTTTTCCACTTACCTAAAATATCGGGAACCAATTCGGATGTCAGTTTTCAGGTATGGGAACCAATTCGGATGCAGCCATAATATCAATAGGGCTGTGAATATTTAGAAAAGCGCATTTTTTTTTTTTTTTTTTGTGGTGATTGTGAAACATAGCTTTGTGAGTACATAATTTGAATTACGTAACAACGAATTCATGTAAGAAAATTTTATTTTGCATTCTTTGACGTTTTTAATTTTTTAGGTCATTTTTTTTGCATTTTTAAATCATATTTTCCTTTTTTTAGTTCATTTTCCGGTATTTTTAATTAAATTCCGTGAGTTAACATCTTTCGAAAACCATTTTTTTTGTTTTACACAGACTGTATATGTAACGTCAAATTTAAAAAAATTCAAAAAATGTTTCAGGTAAATAACATTATACAAAATTCGAATTCAACCAACAATTACATTTTTTTTTTTATTAAATAAACATATTTTTATGCATGTAAAATTTAATCTACTAATGTAGTAATGTATAATATACCATAATATCAATATAAATATAAAAATTAAATTAAAAACTATTTTGAGTGCATTTTTTATATCATAATTTTTGGAATTTTATATTGCATTTTTTTTGATTTTATGTGCATATTTCATTGCATTTTTTTGACATTTTTAATGCATTTTTCAAGGTTTTTTTGTGCATTAAATTCATAGCCCTAATAATCAATAAAATATATTATTGCTAAAATACGATACGCCTGATCTCGTAACCTTTTGCCCCTTACGGTTCTTACAGGTGTCGAAATTTCAACGATTTCATCGACGACGACAACAATGTCATATTGATATAACATTCGAGTGACATTTAATCCATCAATTTTCGATACAATTTCTAGTTTTTTGGTATTCTTCAAAAATTGTATCGAAAAATATTCGAATACATTCCCCCTATCTTATGACAATAGAATTCGAAATTTGTAAGAATTTGCTTTCTTTTTCTGCCGATCTAAAACGTAGCTATATGTGAGCTTTATTATATTTGATAGATTCTACTTAGTCGGGAAACATTTTATTTAGAATTTTTTCCTTTTTAGTTATTTTTGGTGGTTTTTGTACCTTAGGTCGCTGTATACAATTGTTTATGTATATTAATACTTCCAAAAAAAAAAAAAAAAACCAAATGCAATTTCTCATCTAACCTTAAAAAACTAGACTTAATTTCGTACCATGGGTATTCTTCGCTCCTTATTTTTTAATCTTGATAAAAATATGTAGAAACAATAATGATTTAATATTATGAAAATTCAAAAATTATTTATGGTACCCCCATAAGGTAGATGCGTTGTGATTTAAAGAAAAGGAATAATTAGAAATTAATTTTGATTCACCCTTCGTGAACAATATGCATTATACTTAAGTAGCAGAGAAGGGCTAAGGGTTTAAAACCCCCTCTTTTTTTTAATTTATCCTTATTGCATTACATTTTTTTACTAATAATAACTATTAAATAAAATTAGATTCCATTTATTTTCATCATACAACAGTGTTGATTTTTAGTTTTACGACTATATATCTATCTAATGCAATCTCACTCAGTGACTTACATGAAAAGAAAGACATTAACTTGCTCGACATTTGACCACAGCGTGAAAACGATCATTTTGCCTGCATTAAAATACAGAATTTAAAACAAATGACATCAAAAAAAAAAATAAATAAATACTTTATTTACTATAAATCCCCTCTCTTTTGCAAAATCCTCCGTACACCGCTGTAACTAGATTGTCAGACATGTAATCAAAATTTTTCCCCTCCTACCTCCTTGCTGTATAACACGTCATCATCACAGTGCCGCGATAATAAATTATATACATATATTAAATTTACTAAAAATGCGAACAATTTAAAACGAGGTCATAAATACAGAATAATATTTTTCACCAAATATGTAGCCCTGACGGGATTTTCCCACAGTTTGCAAAATGAAAACGCAAATTAATGGATACTCTCATAATCGGCTGTGCAGATGATTTATTGATAATTTACCCGGAGTTCATGACCGTCAATATCAATAAATTGCCCAATCAGTTTAACTCCATTAAATTTTATTGAACAGCTATAAATAATTGACAGGTTAGACGATAAACAAAACGGGCTATTAAATATAAAGACTATATTATGTAAATTTAAATTTGATATTATAATAATAAAACATTCAGAAATACAAAATTCTTATAGGAAAAATATACATTTATGGAAAAGATATAGTTTTATTTTATTTTTAGTAGACATTGACCTTACCTAATGGAAACATCATTGGTAAAAGATATTACTTATAAACTCATTTCCAAAACAACCAATTACTATATTTTATAAAAATGCGTTTTTCCGCACACGATTTAATACTTAGAGCACAATTTAGATATAAATTATTCAAATTCATTAATTATTAAATCAGTGACTTTGATTTTTTAAATACTCTTACACAGTACTCTGTTATCACCTGAATTGTTGAAGTTCTGATGTTCTCTGCAGAGAGGCTCACTTAATATTACAAGTTCAATGCTGCGGATAATTGGTCCGAAGATATTATAAGGACTTATTTTGAAAAAAGTTACACGTCAAAACGAAATAAAATTATTTCATCATTGAAATGTAAATTAAATAAATTTAAATATACAAAAACGAAACTATTGTTTCCCAATCATACAAACGTCACAAAACGCGAAATAAATAGAAATAAATAAATATAAATTTTAGATTCTGTGTGGAACGAAGAAATAAGTATTTTGTAAAATGATGTTAATTTCTATATTTTTTTATGACACTATTGCCTACAGAAAAACTTGTCAAAAAGTCGTGTACAGTAACTTTTTGGGCTAAAAGTCATATCTCAGTGATACTCTTAAAAGATAATTTTTTTAAATTTTCTATATTTTTTTTAAAAACTACCAAAAAACATGTAGTAAAAACGACGAAATAAACTGTAAAAGAGATTTTCATAAAATAGATTTTAGTAATATTTAGTCATAACTCGTAACTCAAAACTAATAAATACAGGATCTTTAATTCCAAAATAACTTTGGAATAAATATAGCATTTTGAAATTTTTGGTGTTCTTTGTAAGTAATTATCTGACAAAATTTTCAATTTTTGTTATTGTTAGACGAAAAAATGACAAAACCTCATTCACACTTGCCTACGTCTAAATCTCATAAATCATAATTCAATTAAATTTTTTATACATTTTCAAAATTAGAACTAGTATGAATCTGGTAATTTTTACGTAAAATATAGTTTTTTTTTTTTTTCAAGAATTAATAATACATATAAAAAATTATAATACAATTCCGTTTTTTAAATATTTTGAGTTTTTACAGTAAAATTTTATAAGAGATTATTATTTTAGCGTTTTTGCATATTTTTAGAGCACATTTTAAGTTTTTTTTTTTAGTGATATAAGTCTCTAACCCTAATAGTAATAATAATAGTAAAACAATAATATCGCACGGGGAGTCGCGTCTCCCACACGCGGTCCCGGCACCAGCCATGTACATGCGCACCGGTATTACAACGGTCGTAAATCGTCCGATCGACGTTTGTAAATATTTTTTCACATTGGACCGACGACCACGAGGCGACAGTACGGCGTTAAAGAGACGTATATTTTATAAACATATTTACAGAGTAATAATAATAATAATATTGTAGTTTCCATATTAGAAATGTACACAACATTTATTTACAATATATATATATATATATATATATTATACGCGCGTATACTATTATAATAACGTCACGAGCATATTATAATATGGTAGTTTTGCAATAAAACTTTTGACACAAATATACATAATAATATTTGTTATTATTTATAGTAAAATATGTGTATTACGTATAGAAACGTACAGTGTAATAATAATAACACGCCCCGGATCGCAACAGGTGGTGGGGTGGAGGAAGGGGAATGATTCATGGGTCCCCGTAAGCGGGGCACGGCTCGACGACGTTTTATCGACCCGGCAAATCGTCGTGTACGACGGCTCCGTCGACCAACACCACGACGTGTCGACCGGAAGTCGTCGTCGTGTAGTCGCGACGTGGCTCGGCTGCCTCCGTGCGAGTATAATTTACGAGCCCGTCGCCCCCGTATGAAGGTTATGTATTCACTACAGACAGGTACTTACATACGACCTCGCGTGGAGTGACAAAACGCAATAAGCGAGCATCGGATTTTTTAATGCCGGAAGTAAAAGCGCGAAAATCCGATGACCTGGTGAACATGGCGTCTGAACAAAATATTCGTTTGGGGGGGGGGAGACAGTTTTTTTTGGATCCCATACAAATGACACAAGTGGCGCGACTAGGATTTTTTCGAGGGGGGGGGGAGGTGCCCACCTATAAATTTCTACTAGGTATAGTAATTGAAGGGCTCCGTGCAACAACGAGACAAGTCCACATTTTTTCGAAACTCACTTTTTGGTGTCATCGTATATAGATTTATTTTTTTTACATTTCTATGCGACAACAGGACAAGTCCAATGATTATTTATGGAGTTACTGAGTAAATG
>JAIPRM010012088.1:0-12382 GCA_025469315.1 Stegophylla sp. TES_Ste_2020 | reverse complement strand
GATTTTCTATCTATGTTTAAATTTTCATAAAATTCTGATCAAAAAATGATGGTTTTCGAGTCGTTTTTGTCAAATTTTGGGTAGTTTTTTCCAAAAAAAAACATTGAAGAATTGAGAAATTCAAAAAGTGACCTCTCTAAAGTACAATCTAAAGGTGAATCGGGTTTCAAAAAGTTATTGATCGAAACTTTTGGACAAGTATTTCTATACGAAAAGTTGTACACAGAAAAAAAAAATAAATAAATAAAAATAAATATCATTGTAAAAACACTAGCTTCTTCACTTCATTCAGAATCTAAAAGACCATTTAATACTGGTCTTTGTACAAAAAGCTCCATTAAAAAATATTCCTACGGTGTCATCAATTATTTATGTAAGCTGCTAGTCTACGATTCAGACCATTGTGCGGCGGGGTGAAACAGCTATTGGCTCAAACGTATTATGGCCAGAAGTAATAATACCTAATTCAAACCTTTCTACAGGCAACGCCTTATATACTTACTGCTCGTACCCACGGCAGTGCGACTGACGTTGGAAAATTGCTTTCGTGACTGGGTCATAACGACCGGCGGCGGCGTGTTGTTTTATTACACGCGGAGCTGTACCTATTATAATATTATATTGTATCGGTGACACGTAAATGCCCATCGTCATCATAATCATCATTATTTTTGTAATTTCTTCGTTTACCCGACGGCCCGAACTGATGAGAAACCAACGCGTCTGATCGCGATTTGAACTCCAGTTCTGCGGGTTCTCAGGTTCTGACCGTCCGAGATTACAATACAAAATTATATTATAATATTGCCAATTACATACTGTAAGTGGACGGGCGCGGGTAACAATATGCGATTAAAATGTAATCATCTCCGCCGCGGCTGTAATCGTCGTCTATAATATACATAATATAATAATTGTATAGGATCAGTCCACAACTGACATGTCGACAAGAGATACCGATCGTTGTCCAAACCGATAATAAGACAACGTCCGTCTAACGAGAAAAATGTAACCACTGAGATAGATAATAATAATATACTTTATAATTGAAGGGCTCCGTACAACAACGAGACAAGTCTATATTTTCAAATTATTCAGGAGACATGTTTTATTTCACCAAAACTTTAAAAATTTATATTTTTATTCGTAAATTCGACATTAGTATCTTTAATTTCTTGTTAATAGTTGAGTAAAATTGATTTCAATTTTAAATACATTTTTGATCTTCTAAAATAATTTGGAAGTATGAAACATATGGACATTTTTCGAAAACCAAGACAAGTCCAAAACCAAGAAAAGTCCAAAGATAAGCAAAAACCAAAACAAGTCCAAAGATCTTGTTTTTTCCCATATTATAAACCAGACAAAATCCATTTGCTCAATAACTCCATAAATAATCATTGGACTTTGTCTTGTTGTCGCATAGAAAATATGTAAAGGAAAAAAATTCTGTATACGATAACACCAAAAAGTGAGTTTCGAAAAAAAAAAGGACTTGTCTCGTTATTGCACGGAGTCCTTTAATTTGTATACAGACTGGAGTGCGGACTTGCTATATTTCCAATGTTACTAAAAACGAGCAAATTTGATCAGCATTACCCCCACCATAAAAGAGCAACTTTTTGACTCGCTCAATAAGTTACATGCAATTTTCATAAACTTTCACGTGACATAACTCACAAACTAATGGTCATTACTGGTCAAGTTTGGTATTAAAAGTTTTTTATTAATATGGACTGATAATACATTCAAAAACTGTGAAAACAATTTTTAAATATTTTTAAATTCGTTTCAAAATATTTTTAAAATTGATAGATATACATAAAACGGGCACAAAAATTAAAATGTAATTTTCAATAATTATTTCAACTTTACACACTACACAATTAGAAAAATAATTATGAAATCAAAAAAGAAAAAAATTCATGATTTTAAATAAAATAAATAGGAGTAAATTTAAATTTAGTTTTTGAATGATTCAAGTCTTTATATTCAATATTGTTTATATTTTGACATCTAATGTATTTAATTTAATGTTGATGAATTCGTGTTTCAATTAAGCATTTGATTAAGCATTTGACTATAAAATTATTGGCTAGAATAATAAATGGGTTATTAAATACTTTTTGTTTATGTACATTTCAATGTAACGAAAAGTAACGCGTTATTGTAACATAACATTTATTGTAGCGCATTTCGTATTTTCGTTACAATTGTTTTCTATTTAACGAAAATTTTATAGAAATTACTTTGTAATAATATAATTTTCTTTAAGGACCATGAAACGGAAAAATGCATTTTTTTTTTTATAACTCAATATAATAGCGAGCGTGAAAACTAAAATATAAGTATTTTTAAAAAAAATTTCCTATCACTCCTTTGGCGTCAAACTGCAATCGTAAGCATTCGCGTGACGTCACTGGTGCGCGCGGATTAATACCGCTTTATTATTTTACATGGGAGACACTCTCTCAATGCTTTATAATCAATTCTTATAAGAGAACTATTACTCCTAAAATTAGAAAAAAAATATCAATATTAAATTCAAATTTATATAAATAGATTACTGTATCATAACAATATATTTAATAATTAATATTTTATATGTTTAGAACCTTGTGAATTTATTATTCATTAAATCACTGTAGCTTGGTTTTATATTTGGAGCTATATTCGATGGGCACTAAACCACACAATAACTAAAAATATATTTTAAAATAACTATAATAAAGAAAATTTTAGTCATATTATTGTCTATTAATGTTTAAATTTTCATAAAGTATGGATCTAAAAATCATAGTTTCCGAGTTTTTAATTGACAAATTTTTCCCAAAAAATAAAATATAATAATAGAGAAATTCAAAATATTGATCGCTTTAAGTACCAACTTGAGGCAAATCCAGTTTCAACAAGTTGCTAGTCGAGACTTTTAGGCAAGTATTTCCACACAAAAAAGTGTTCATGGAAAAAAAAAGAGGAAAAAAATAAACATCATTGTAAAAACACTAGCTTCTTCACTTCATTTAGAATCTAAAATTTGAATATAGATATAAACAAAAACATGAGAAATATTTTGGTAAGAGAAAAATGTGAAATTTCTCATAATTTTTTTCCCTGTTCTCAGTTAATAATGGGATGTAAACTATACAATTTCAAAGTAATTATCTTTTATAAACTAAAGCTCCGCTTACAATCGTTTAATTGAAAAAATGATTAATTTTTTCTTTATAATTTAACATGCTCACCAAGTCTTACCCAAGGAGTGAAAAATAACCACTGATGCGAAGTAAGGATTTTTTTAAAAATATTTTGAATTTAAAAAATTTGTAATTTTTAACTATAAGATCTGATACTTTTATACTATATCTTCATGTGTATCTTTACCCTCAGGAAATTGGTTCAAGTTTTTAAACAGTATTACAATGACCTGTATATTTTAACTCTTTCACTCCCACTGTTCTCGTACAAGGACATATTATTATAAATACTATAAATAATTATAATACGTAATAACAATAATATATACGTATATAAATATTACTTTTAACTTTATTATTACAATATACATATAAAAAAATGATTAAAAAATTTCAAAGTGATAATTATATGATAATTATTCAATGACAGAAATGTGTTTGAGTGGAACAAATTGTAATGGTGAAAAAATTCATTATGGTAATATCTTATTTTCTTATGTATAATTTAATAGTAGTGTCGTAAAATTATGATAATTTTTTTTTTTCCAAGAAATAATATTTGTGCATATATTATAATATGTTCAAACGATCAAAACTGTTTTTTGCTATTATCATTCTTCTGTAAAACGCGCGGGAAGTTATGTCCTCTGCATAGGACATTGGGAATGAACGGTATCATAAATACTTAAAATCACCATACAGCGGCGGCATGCGTTATAATAACGAAAAAGCGTAATATTATGTGCATTTTAATAACTGCATTATTCCGATTTGTATAAGTAATAATTTTATAAATACTAAAATGTTTGATAACTTTAAAGAATATAATATGAAAAAAAAATTACATATTTTGACTCCATTCATTCTTGATGTCCTTTTAGAAGGATATTTTAAAATTTCAGCTAACTACAAAATACAAAAAATTCAAAAATTTTATATCAGGTACTATATTATATAGGTCATTTAAAAAAAAAGTTTGAAAATTATTTTCTAAAATAAATATTTCTGGGAGTGAAAGGGGATAAATACTTAATTTACTTAATATTAATGAACAAAAAATACCAGACATACTTCGCACCATGGGTAATCTTTGCTCCTTGAGAAGGATGCTCTGCGTTGGTGTATTGAATTTTAAAGAAACGATAAATAATTTTTTAAATAAAACGAGTCTGAGTGGAGCTTCAGTTTATTCAAGACATTTTTATTTAAAAATTATGAACTTTGTTATTATAACAAACTTTATGTTGTCTATATAATTGTTTATAATCAACAGATATATGTATATATTTATTTATTGTCTCCATTATTATTATATTATACTGTTATTTACTATATTATTGTCAAATTTTGGGTAGTTATTCCCAAATTTTTAAAAAACTATGTAGAATTTCGAAAAATTACATCTCAAAAGTTCTGTCTAGAAGTGAATTGTGATTCAAAAAGTTGCTAGTGATACTTTTGGAGAAGTATTTCCATACGAAAAAGTGTTTACAAAAAAAAAAAAAACATCATTGTAAAAACACTAGCTTCTTCGCTCCACTCAGAATCTGAAATATATTTTCTCCCTCCCCCTCAAACGGATTCCAAATTACGCCACTGCGGCACGAAGTCGCGTCACTCGCCGTCGCCGCCGCTGCTCAGCGTCCGAATATTTCGCGTTTCGGATAGCACAAATGCCCCAAGCGCGGTTTATTGATCCCGCGAATCCCTCGGGATGCTGCGTGCGGTTCCGCCGGCTCTGGCACGTTGGAAAGCGCGTTTTCCGCCGGCGGCGGCAGCTGTTGTCGACCCACACACGAGTGGTAGCGTCGTCCGAGCTACGAACGGGTCGGTGAAGTAGGCGTTTTTTTTTCCGTTTTTCGGCGTTTTTTTTTTTTTATTTATCTTTCTTCAGTTTTTCTCCGTACACACCTGAACACTGAAGCATGGCGCCCTCGGTTACAATATTATTATTATAATCAACGAATAAACCCGAGTCGTGTAATAATTGACGCGCCAAGCCTCACCAAAAATCGTTTTGCCAATTTGTCGATTGGACACCGAGCCCCCCGCAGCACCCGGATTCGAATGAACAGTACGAAATACACGTACACAAGTATAAACAGAGCAACAAAATACACCCACTTCCGTGCGCATGATACAGGTAGGTGCTGCTGCTGTTGTGTTATAACAATAATAATCATTACGCTATATTATGCTAATAATAAAATAATTGCGTTATCTATATCACCGGCGACGCTTTGATGCGCTCGGCCGCGCTGTAGGTGATTAAGTTTGTATTAGAATATTATGACATACCGTCTACCGGTATATTATTATTATTATTATGACACAATGCGATCGATCGCAATTAACTTTATGTACTTTAAGTGTAATTAGTGCCTGGACGTTGATGACTTTTGTATTTGTTTTTTTTTTTTTATTCGTTTCTTCGATACAACTTATTGGCGTTCGGAATGCATTTGGACAACATCGATATCAAATTTCTCTTTTGTGTTGTTATTCGACATTTATAATACGTCATTTACTGTGTACTATATTTTCAATTATTTATAAGAGAAGTACAATGATGTTTATTTATTTTATTATCTGTATACAGTTTTTCGTATGAAAATACTTGTTCAAAAGTTTCGATCAGTAACTTTTTGAAACCAGATTTTCCTCTATTTGGTACTTTGAAGAGATCGTTTTTGAATTTCTCAATTCTTCAATGTTTTTTTGAAAAAACTACCCAAAATTTGGCAAAAAAGACTCGGAAACCATCATTTTTTGATCCGAACTTCCGAACTATATGAAAATTTAAACATAGATAGAAAATCATATAAGAAAGATTTTGGCACAAGAAAATTTTGAAAATGTGAAAAAAAAAACTTTGGACATTTTTCTAACATTTTTGTTTCTCATTTATTTTTTATATTATTAACTTCCCTCGTTCAGAATCGTTTTATTGAAGAAATGATTTATCGTATTTTCAAAATTCTACACACCCTTCAAGAGTATTTGACCCAGAGAGCGAAATATGTCCGGCTTTCTTGTCTATACTTTACTTTTCTTTAATTTACAATTCATATCGATTACAATATTGAATACTAGTATATAACATATAATACTATAATATATGACAATTTTTTCGTGTGATTTACGTGTTTGTTTATTATTATTTTATTTTAATTCAGGGTATTTTATAGTAATTATTACTTTAAATTTTTAATTTAATTATACTATTAATCATTTAAAAAACAAATCTACTACCTTAGTCCAAGAGTGGCTACTCTTTTTGACAATGATCCATATCGAGGTCTAAAAATATGTACTGTTTTTTCTTGCGATAACGATACAGATAAAAAATGTGGGTACATAGAGCAATTCGTTATAAGTTATTAGTATAAATAATATTATCATTATAAAATATCGTAATATATCGCTATAAAATAAATTAACATAACGTTATTATTGAAGTTCAAGCGTTACGTTGAATTTCATTGACGAACAGATTAAAATTTGAGAAACATTTACTCACTGATAATCGAAGACTCTTTTATATACTTAAAATATATAAGTATACCTCTGTACCATAAAGTTCGGGTTCATTTATATAATTTGATACAAAACATATCTATTTTTGTAAAATTATGTACTTAAGACACCTTCGATTAACAAACGAATAATGTTTTCAAGAACCTTTTGCTTTTAGAAATACATGCACTGACATATAAATATCTCAGTGTTCATTTTTACAGGCTCCACGCCCAAATAGTGTACCAATATGCCAAAAAATATTTACAAAAATATTGTCAGCACAAATAACAATAATAAAATATATATTAATATTTTAAATAAATTATACTTACTCTACAATTCACTGTACTAATTATTATGCTAAAACTATGCATCCTTATTTGTATCTTTACGCAATAAATAATAATGTATCTAAGGAAAAATAATACGAGATACTAAATGCAATTAAAAACTTTCATCATATATAAGATACAAATAAATCTTACATATTGTCCATCACTGATTATTATAAACTTTACTCGCTATTTTTAAAATACAAAATCACATTTAGGGAATTTTTTGAACTTTCTACAAATCGGTATTATAATTTATTATATTTGATAAAAATCCATCCATATCCACTCGGGTGAAGCCGGTCGTGATTCAGCTAGTAAATAATAAATATCGAAATACACATATATATATGTGCACATATATTATGTTACGAGTAGGTGCATAAATTACGTAAAGACGATAATTATTATGCACAATATTCTGTCGGTATTCAAATTCTTTTGAAACCAGTGAAGCATTTCAATACTACTATATTGTTTTAGAACGAAAGACACAAGTTACACCTATACTGACTATACATAAAGCTATGTGTCAGCCCACTGCGCATGGCACATGGTATGACATCGTATAAAAATATTTTAATAAAATTAAAATCTGTTCACTTAACACAGTGGTTCCCAGCCTTCTTTTACTCAATGCCCCTTTGATTTCCAAAAATCTCACATCGCCTCCTCACATCAATTCTTTATAAATTAATCACTTTTTTTTTTTTTTTGGTTATCATGGTCATAAATTACTTAATAGACTAACAAAAAACAGATAAATTTTGTTTAATTTTCATACAAAAAATAAACATATTTAAGAAAACTAGATGATGTTTGCTTATAAATTAAAATGTCTATTAAAAATATTACTATACTGACTTTGCTTGTATAAAATAATTATTTAAAAAATACTTATGTGACTAATGTATGCTTGAGGTTGAAATTATCCTATTAATGACATTACATCTGGCTCAATGGATTTTAAATCTCCTTTTTCACATATTTATAATCTACAAAAATACATTCTACGTACCTAATATACACTCATAAAATAATATTACATTTGGACTGTTATCATTAGTATAAACTGATGACTTTTTTATTTTTGACAATTATGAATGCCCCCTTTAGCACTTCCTCCAGTAAAACTCCCCTCTCAATATTAAAAACGCCCATTAGGCTGGTAGTGCCCACGTCAGGAACCACTGACTTAACATTTTACATTTTAAGTAGTTTTTTTACCTTGAATTTTAAATAAGATGAATAAATTGTTATTATTTTTTTAATATCTGCTATTTGTTATTAGTATTGTTTTTTAAAAATTTGGTGACTATAGTAAGGTATTAATTTTGAAATACATCTGATATGATTTGAATACAATTTGCCGGGCATACATATTTTATAATTTTGCATTTAGTAGGTGTTTGAACCATTTGAAACACTTTTTAAAGCATTTTCACTGAGTTTAGTTGTTACTGTTATAAGTTTATAAACTCAACAAAGTTTAATTTTTAATTGAGTTAAATACATCCATTATCTTTAAGTTATACAAAACCCAATTTCGAATTCCAGTTGGATTTTTATCTATTTTATAGATGTTTTGATTTTTTTCCATGATACGTGTTTCAATAATTATTAATTAATCATTCGATTAATAAAGAGTTAATATATAAAGTAACTACGCAGTAAATAATGAACTTTTCAAATGATCATAATTGTTATTATTCATTATTTTTTTTTTAAAAAAAAAACGGTAATATTGAATCGACCATTATTTAGTATTTTGTGATTATTAGGAAAATTTTAAATTTTAATTAAAACAGTACTTTTGATTTTAAATTATGAACGAAGTAAAGAAGCTAGAGTTTTTTTCAATGATGTTTATTTTTATTTTTTCTCTAAAACACTTTTTCGTATGGACATACTTGTCCGAAAATCTTGACCAACAACTTTTTGAAACCGAATTTGCCTATAATTACTATTTTATAAAGGTCATTTTATGAATTTCTCAATTCTTCATATTTTTTTGGGGTTGGGGGGAACTACCCAAAATTTGACGAAAAAAACTCGGAAGCCATCATTTTTTGATTCAATCTAACATAGATAGACAATAATATAAGAAACATTTTGACGCAAAAAAATTTGGAAAATCTGAAAAAAAATTTTGGAATTTTTCTAACACTTTCTTTTCTCATAATTTTTTTTCTTTTTCTTCATTTATTAGAAAAATATATAAAGTGAAGTAAAGTAAAGTAAACAAAGATAAGTAAAGTATAGACAAAAAACCGGACATAAATTCGCATCACTTCGCTCCTCGAGTCAGATACTTTAGGTGGGTTTGTTGAAAATTACGACTATTATTGTTCTTTAAATTATTAACTTCCTTTGTTCAGAATGGTATTATTGAAGAAACGATTTATTGTTTCTTTAAAATTCTACACTCCCACCAAAAGTATTCGATTCGAGGAATGAAGAATACCCGTGGTGTGAATTATGTTTGACTTTCTTTTTAAAAATACGTTTGAGTGTTTCAAAGAAAATCGTCATAAATGATTATTAGTATTATATATGATTTTTAAAAGTGAAAACTAATAAATATATTAGTAATTAATTATGCAAATTTGAAATGTCAATAAAATATCATCATATATGACACGTATACTGTACCAAAATATTTTCATAAATCAATTCAAAACTCGGTTAATTATTCATTATATAAAATAACAGTAACATATTGAAATTTAATCATCGTATTTTTAAATGGTTTAGGACTTAGGTAATGCTAAAAACATTCCAAGGCATTTCGACTAACATCCGTCATTCTCCATTTTAAATTTTCGAAACCACGGATGCTTTAGATGTTTTCAAATGTTTTTAAAATGATATTCATTAATTTTATTTCAGATTCTGAACGAAGTGAAGAAACTAGTGTTTTTACAATGATGTTTATTTTTTTTTCTGTAAACACTTTTTCGTATAGAAATACTTGTCCAAATGTTTCGATAAGCAAGTTTTTAAAATCAGATTTGCCTCTAGTTGTTACTTTAAAAAGGTCATTTTTTGAATTTCTCAATTTTTCAATTTTTGAGAGGGGGGAACTACGCAAAATCTTCTCGGAAACCATCATTTTTTGATACAAACTTTATGAAAATTTAAACATAAACAGACAATAATATGAGAAACATTTTGGCAAAAGAAAATTTTGAAAATGTAAAAAAAAAAATATTTGGACATTTTTTTTAAAATTTTTTTTCTATTCATCATTTACTAGAAGAAAAAAAATAAAGTAAAATCAAGTAAAGTATAGACAAGAAAGCCGGACATACTTCGCACCACGGATAGTCTTCGCTCTTTGGGTCAGATACTCTTGGTGGGTCAGTTGAAAATAAAAACTATTATATTATTTTTTATGATATTAACTTTTTTCGTTCAGAATCATCTTATTAAAGAAATGATTTATCGTTTCTTTAAAATTCAATACACTCACCAAGAGTATCTCATCCGAGAAGCAAAGAATACCCATGGTGTGAAGTATGTCCGGCTTTTTTAAATCGATGTTTTTGAATTGTTTTGAATCACAATAAAGTTTTAAATGTGCCTATCTTCCCATTAAAATTGATTTACACGTAATTTAGATTTTGTGGTATCTTATGTTAATTTTAGTTATAATATGTAAATACTATATTTTTCATTCGAAAGAAATAAATGTTAATAAAAAATATTATTATATAGGCGCAACTAGTTTGGGGCTCTACGCCATGTGTTGCTCAGCCCTCTTAGTTTTATCCATTGCCCTCTCATTAGTATCCAGTGGCGTGTTACAGGGAGAGTTTGGGGGTTTCAACCCCTTCCAGAACCAAAAAATAAATGTATAATACTAATTATAAAGTTAAAAAGGCAAAATATATGTTTTATGTATGTACTTGTAAAATGGCAAAATATCCCTTAAACGAGTTTTTGGTAAAATCGATTTAATTAATTTCCCTTAATTCCAAAACTAATTGAACAAGAAACTTGAAAATCAATTACATTATCTACAATATTAAACACAGATTATTTGGTTACTACCCATTCTAAAAGCTATATTACTTAAATCTTGAAAATGTTGACAATAACCTTATCATAGACCAATTTCAGATAAAATGTAAATATGTTATAACTGTTAAACATATCTCGATATAAAAATGACAATTATTTTTTCTATAATTAACTGGAGTTCCACTCAGAATCGTTATATTGAAAAAACCATTTATTGTTTCTTCAAAGTTCAACATAACCACTAAGTATTCCGTCCGAGGAATGAATAATACTGTTTTTTTTTAAGTTTTTATACAATAGGACAATACTATAGTATCGTAATTTTCTGTATATTGGGATGATTTTGTTTTATAATAAATATTTTAACCTACAAGTATAAATATTGAAAATAATCATTAGTTATTTCATTATTATAACTCTTATATATTTTTAAAAAACCCTTCCAGAAAAAAATCATATCTACGCCACTGTTATTTTCTGTAGCTCCTCAGCTTTTTAAAGTAAAGATGTTCTGTCTATCTATTTATCGTTCATTTTATATAATGTAACAAATCAAATATATCCTTATAGAAATACAAATCATAAACATATGCTATAAAATAAGTGATTCTTAATAACACATTTAATACCTATATTAGAAGAATATCAGTCAATAGTCAAATTATAAGGCATGCTACATTTTAAATCAAACAAGAATCATATATTTTTAAAACATATTAGTTGACTTTTTTTCATTATGAATAAGTGTAAAAATAACTTTTCAAACTGGAGAAATGACATAGCCATAAACAGAAGTCAATAATATTAATCCTCTTCCCACACCAGAAATGTCACTCTGGTTGTGTTTGGTAATATGTACTTACTACGATTACACAATAATATATATCTATTGATTTTATTCGTGAACTCAAACAATATCTTGTCGAGTCCTTGGTTTTTTAATCCACAACCCGCGACCACCGACGATGCTTTAACTGTATTGTTAAAATTTAAATTAATTTGTGTAGGTGCATCTCAATCTTGTGCTTTGGTAAACTAAGTGAATTGTGTATAATATAGGGTGACCATATTTAAGAAAATAAAATACAGGACAAAAACATTTTTCATAATATTTTTAAATATTAAATAAATAAGTATTTATTACATATATATATATATATATATATGTTTTTGAATCGCGACAAAAGTATAATTTTTAAACTACCTATTATAAATTAAATTTAAACACATAAAAACATTATTTTGAAAAACATAAAATAACATAATGAAACTAAATTGATACTTTTTAAAATTTCTTCAAATCCTTTATTC
>JAIPRM010012087.1:0-12382 GCA_025469315.1 Stegophylla sp. TES_Ste_2020 | reverse complement strand
CCTCGAGATGAGTTAAGGTCTCGTCTACGTTCCCGGAATACCATGAGAAGCTGTTAAGCGGGATCGGTCGTGACATTGCCCACCCGTATAAATTATTGCCTGTTAAAGTATTATTATTATTATTATTATTATTTCTGAGTATAATTACAATCTTGATACACGAGCCACGTGCTCGGCTCGTCCGCATTGAATGTAGGCGTCGTATAGTTGTTGGCGCGTACGTATCGCATACTAGCCTGTACCAGTCCCCCGCGTATACCCGACTCGAGAAATAAAATCGTCTCGTAGTCGTTCAACAACTCTAGTTCTACCGAGGTGTATTTCAACATAAAATCGAACGTGAAACCCGGCGCCAAGTAATAATGTGCGGGATCCAGACTGTACGTTGAAATACAAATGTCCCTGAAATTTTCAAATACGTCGGCCAGCAGCAACACGTCGATTTTCAGGTACAGGTCACTGTAATCACCGAGCGTTTGACAGTTAAAATGTTCCCATACCTGTTTCGCGTGCGCGTAATCGAGCGGATCGACGTGCGATTCTGCCAGCGTATTATAAAAAGATTTTTCCTCGGGCAACTTTGTCTCGCTCAACCTGTCCCAGCTATTGGTATACTCGTACGGCCCGTACGGGTATACACCTTTTCGAGTGACTAGCGGCAAATCGTCGGGAGAGAATACTTTTGCGACCTCACCGAACTTAACTCAAAATTGATCAAATCAATTTGATATTGTTAGAAAATGTTTTTTTCACCGTTTTTAGTAGTTGGTGAAAGTTTCAAGTTTCTAGCTCCATTATTGTAGAAGTTATGGTAAAAATAAATTTTCAATTTTACGAAAATGCCAGTAACTGCATATTTTGCCGTTTTTCGTTAATTTTTCGACATATTTTCACCGCGCTTGGAAAAAGTATTGAGAAATGGGAAAAATGACCTCTTTAGAGTACCATCTGGGTATGATTCCGGTTCTTTTGAGATATTGATCGAAACTTTTGGTCCAGTATTTCTATACGAAAAAGTGTTTCCAGAAAGAGAAAAAGAAAAAAAAAATAATCATCATTGTAAAATCATAAGCTTCTTCACTTCGTTCAGAATCTAAAAGATACATACATTATTCAAGTCAACTAACCTTGATACATATTATGCTGAGTTAAATGAAGTGCTAAATTTATAAAAAGTAGACAGAAATCTAACAATATTCCTAGTAATGTCATTAATATTAACGGTTATACCTCAAAAAATATTGATGAGACTTTTAATTAAAACTACAATTTGAATCAGTCTATACTCCTCCTAGTAAAATTACTACCCATAATCAGAACTCTAATTCTGTGATTAGTTTAAATAAATGTGCATTCACCTACTGTCAATGAAATATTCGATACACTTAAAACTTAATCAAATAATTATAAAAGTGAACCAGATTTAATTCCTTAAACAATCTATCTTAATTGTCATTATACGTTGTGTCGTCCTATACATTTCTTAACCTCTCGCTGTCAACTAGTTGTTATCTAAATAAATGGAAGTCAAGTTATATATATATATATATATATATATATATATCCTATTTTTAAATCAGGTAACACAAAGATAGTTCAAAACTAACGTCCTATTTCACGCCTAAGTACACTACCAAAACTTCTTGAAAAAATAATGACGCCTAAAATAACGACAGTATTTAATCATATAATTTCTGATGAACAACACGGATTTCGCCATTCTAAATGAACATTGACAAATTTATTAATATATTATTCGGAACTTATAACCTCAGTTAGTAAAGGTGTTCAAATCGATGCAGTATATACTGATATAAAAAAAGCGTTTGATACTGTAGATATAACTATTCTATTAAAAAAGTTGGAACATAATGGAATTACAAGAACTCTGTTGCAATGGTTTAAGTCTTATTTGAACAATAGAGTACAACAAGTAAAATTAGGTAAATCTCTATATCCATAATTAATGTCACTTTTGGAGTCCCTCAAGGGGGACATCTATCCCCTTATTATTGTTATTAAGTAGTATAAATAATCGTATAGTATAATATAGTATATAAATTATTATATTAACCATAGCTAATAAGTATTATTCTTCACTATTTGTACTGAGCCCTAATAAGAGCGTTTATTATTAATAAATGAATAAATAAATAAATAATAAAATGATAATGTTCAAATTAAATAAACTAATAATTACTATTTTTCAAGTATAATTACATATCATTCAATAATGTGCACATCAACAATATATTACCAACACCATTCTTTTCTTTCATTACCTTAAATAACTTTCTTTTTTATTTCTGTTATATTTTCTATTTATATTCAATACATCCTGCATAGACAAACGTTAATGAGAATATTATAATATGTTTTATTTAAACTTTTTTAGCCAAATTTTATAAATTAATCACGATGATATACTTAATATTTTTCAAATAACCGATACAAATAATATTTGAAAAGTTATTTCATATTCTATATTTAAACTATATTGATCTAAATCAGCATTTAACTAAATTTTTTATGAGTAAAAGCGAAATAAATATGTTTTTGGGATAAAATACAATATGGTTACTATTAACAGTTTTGTTAGTAATTAAGATAATAATAATAAGAAAGAAAAATAATAATACATTTTTGCAATGGTTATATATAGTTGGTTGTCAATAAATATGCATATTAATAACAAAAAGTATGTGTAGAAATTAATAAAAGAAAATGTTATATTCAAGAGTTAACAAAAAATAAAGAATAATAATAATAAAATAAATAAATACATTTTTTTGGAAAGGTTACTCGATATAAAATATATTAAAGAATGTAATAAAATGGACATAGAAATAAATAAATGAAAAATAAAAAAATCAATATATTGTTGGGTATAAATAAGTATGCATATTAATAATAGAAAATATATAAAAATTAATAAAGAAAATAATAAAACGTTAAATAGGTTAAAAGAAAAAAAAAATCTAAAAATCTATGAGATTTACTATCGCCACGCTATTTCTCGCATGCCTCTGCTGCACGCGCGTCCCATTAGACAGACACCCGCTTGAACGTGGGCTGTTCCGCCACCGCCGCCACGGATTGCGGGTCCGGGCCCGCTAACAGGGTCAGGTTGTCTTCCAACAACGGCGTGATGGTGGTCATGTCGTCGTCCTGGTTGTAGTCGTCGTGTTGGGCCGGTTCGACGCACGCGCACGAACCCACGGACGCCTGGTCAGCCTGGTCCTCATCGTCCGCGTCCCGTCTGACCGTGTTGTGATCGGTCAGCAGCTTGTCGTTGGCCGACGTCACCGTCTCACCGCCGTCCACCGCGATCACGAGCTGCTCCGCGCCGGTGGTCATGAAGCGCAGCACCAGCAGGTTGAAGCTCACGACCACCACGGCCAGCCAGAACAATATGAACACCAGACTGAAGGCCGTGTAGCCTGGCGTCGTGATCAGGTCGCGGTCGTTTTGCGGCGCGACGTAGTCTCCGAAACCGATGGTGGTCAGCGTGACGAAATAATAGTAAAAGTTGTCCATGTAACTCCATTTCTCGTACCGGAAATAAAACAGCGCGGCGCCGGCCGCGGTGATTATCATCGCCAACGACAGCCTCGCGACGAACATCAGATCCGTCCCGGTGGCGTTGGCCCTACAGAACCGCAGACACTGCTTGGCCAGACGGATCGCCATCGACGCGAACTCTCTGACATACTCGTCGATGCTCTGGAACATGGTCAATCCAAGCAGTATGCCGATCAAGACGTAGACTGTCCAAAACACCTTGACGTACACCGGCGCCAAGTTCCGGATGCCGATCATGGCCATCACCTCGTCGAAGAAGTAAGTCTCCTGCGTCCCCGTACTGTACGACTGGATCTCGATAATGGCCGCCTCCATCTCGCGATATTCCTCTGACGTGATGCGGAGCTTTTGTATTATCGCCGTTTCAATTTCCTGCTTGCGGACCCAAATCTCCGTGTCAAACTCCAGACCTTCGAAGACCAAGATTACCAGCAGGTATGCTATCGTGAACACCATCAGGCAGGACATGTAAAGGTTCTCTAGCCACATCTCGCGGTGTCGCTACGTTAGGTTCGGTCGATTCTTCAACACCGCAGTGACCACGCCAAAACACTATATTACAATGCGTGACCTGAAACAAAGGGTACAACCCGTTTAGACTCTGTCGACATCGGAGCAGTGGCGTAGCCAGGATTTTAGAGTTGGGGGGCAATGATGATGAATGCTGCACAGGCGCAAATAAGGGGTGACTTGGGGGACTAAGTCTCCCTAAAACATTTTTAAAGCCCTCAATTTTTTGAAATTGATGGGCTTAGTGCATCAACGAGATAAATCCACGTTTTTCAAAAATGCACATTATAGTAGATTATTGTGTAGGAAAAAATTATCTACATTTTGGTACAACAACCAGTCAAATCTGTAAGTACTTACAGTAAAGATAATAATATTTTGTGGCAAAAAACCAGATAACTCCATGCCAACTTAAATTTGATAATTATTTTTGAAAAATATCATGGATGTAGAAAAACCAAATGTGTTTATTCTTTTTGGGTACTATTAGGTAATAAAATTAAAAGATGTTGAAATATTTTTTTTCTAAATTTTTGCATTTAAAAAAATTGATTTTTATTCATACTGAACAATTTTAAAATGTGGATTTATCTCGTTGTTGCACCAAGCCCTTCAATTATATGAGGTTAATTCCTTGGGAAGGGGCGATATAAATTAAATAAATAAACATGTTAGCCCCCCCCCCCCCACAATATATTTATTCTAATTTCGCTAATGATCAATAGCTATTTTATTGTTGAAAACATTTTTCTCTGATGAAATTATTATATTGAAATTTGGCTATTCAAAAGTGGTGTATCATTTTACTGATTTACATTTTATCTTACAAAAATATAAAAACACATTTAATTTAACTTACACATTCAAAAAGTATGCATTAATACAATTATCTTATTAAAATAAATAATATTTAATCATTAACATAAGGTGGCCAGATAAAAAATTTAGAAATCCGGGACAATAAATTTAAATTACTTACTTATAAATTTTTATTTATTAACCTTAACAAACAAAATCTTATTATTTGTCACCAATTTATATTACTACAAAATGTAAAATACTTAATATTTAAATTAGAAAATTAGAAAATATACTTTATTTTCAATAAAAACTAGTTTAAAGTAGGTACAAAATAGACTAAATCTTCATGTAAACACATTAGTGACTAATATTTTGAATTTTTTCCTTCTATAACCACCATACACTTTTTTATGCTGAGAATATTCTTCAAAAACTAACGGTTTTATATATTAGAAACGTATCTATAAACTATAAAGTGTAAAGTCAAATTCCGGGACATTATATGTGTGTAATTTTAAAACCGGTATTTTTTAAATGATGTCCCAAAAACAATATTTGTATACTTTGCGAATTAATTCAAAAATAAAATATACTTAATTAAATATTAACGACTTGTTTTAAGATATATCTGTATTTTGCAAAATTTGCAGTATTATTTAACAATTTAGTCATCATAATTAAAATCAATCCTCCAACCACCAATATATTACTTGTTGATGGATTGGGATCTTTTAAAATAAAAAATAAAAAACAATAAAAAAATACCGTTAAAGAGAATAGGGGGGGGTCACTACCCCTTTTGTTCTCCTCGTAACTACAACACTGCTTCGGAGGGAAGAGACGTGTGCGTGAGTAGGTGGTGGGAATGGTTACAAAAGGCCACCAAGCTTTCGGTCGACATGTAACTGTGGCGGATCCTGGTTAGGAGTCATAGGGAGTTACCACCGCTCCACAATTCGGTGGAATTTATGTTTTTATTTCAAAATTTTATACACAGGTGGTTTTTGAATTTTCCTCTTGACCGTTTTTCCAATTTTCTTCGCTGTTCGGTAATCGCCGTAACGTAAAAATATATATGCAATAGTTAATACTATAAAAATTATTGTATGTTTTCTTAACATTTTATTACTATGGGGACTAGGAATTTGAAGCGTTTTCATTTGAATTTGCATTTTTTTTTTTTTTAGTACTCCGGGACGTGGTTAATCAAACACGAAATCTGATTCGTACATCACACAGATCAATCAAAAAAAATTTGTTAAATTTTTTCGCAATTTCTAACGATTTATTTTATGATTTAATGCATTTTTGTTACTTTAGTATCCATTTACTAGATTTTATATTCAGTTTTTGTTAATTTTATGCATATTTCACACTTTCGCTTTTAATTTTGACACGGGGCGGTTCTATGTAAATAATTAACTACTCAATATGTCTAGAAAAACTCGTCACATTTTTTTGAAAGATGCAATATTCATAAAATAACTAATTAGTATAGAAATTAATATTTTTATAATATTTTTTTTAAAGTAAAAGGTGTGAAAATATTTTATTTTATAAAGACATGACCCCCTCCAAGATTTTGTTTTTGATCCGTCCCTAACATGCAATACACCGTCAAATAAGTAGGTCTACAGACATTTTGCCGACACCAAATAGGCTGACTAATTAATTTTACGCTGAGTTATGTTCGGAATTTTTTATTATCGCACAAAATACACCACTCAATATACCGCATAAGAAAACGGTACGTTTAGATTTATTAAACGGTAAAACCAATAGAAATTTAAGCGC
Source organism: Stegophylla sp. TES_Ste_2020 (assembly GCA_025469315.1). Taxonomy (NCBI): domain Eukaryota; kingdom Metazoa; phylum Arthropoda; class Insecta; order Hemiptera; family Aphididae; genus Stegophylla; species Stegophylla sp. TES_Ste_2020. The sequence continues at coordinate 5,695 of JAIPRM010012087.1, read as the reverse complement.
ACAAAAATTACGTAGGATTAAAATTCGATAAAACCAACAAAGAAATAATAATTATCTTAAAATCAACGAGATTGGATAAATCAAATAATATTGTTGTAATTAGTTTTGTGTAATAATTGTGAGTACCTACTGATAACATAAATTATTCTCTACTCGTTCCCGATCATATTTCCGATGTACAGCTTTTCGCACATTCACAATGTATTATATCCTCAATACATACTTCGGAAATTTGTGTAGAAATTTAGTGTATTATAATATAGATAATAATTATATTATGTAGGTATATTATCGTGTCATATACTCAGACACTTTTTACACTTATTGTATAAAGTTACATTACATTATAGACTTGAGAAATGGGGGCGTCATTTAAAATGTATATTCAAAGTAATATAGTGAAAATCGTATGCAATACCTCTATTATCGTATCGAGGGCTGTTCGGTTTTCTTTGTCGTCGTGAACGATTTGAATTCGGTTTTGACGTAGTTTTAAGCGCTTTATATGTAGGTTTTGGACTAGCTTTATCTTTAATTTCGAATTTCGAATTTATTTATTTCAATCGACCGAAGTACTTTCGACTATTAGACTGTCGGCCTTGTTTCTCGTCGGATCGTATACGTCGCGCTCGTGTCAGAGTCGAGACTGTCACGGCACTTTTCGTTCGCGTTTCCCGTTGTCGTTTCCTCGGGAATGTCTCGTGAACCCCGGGAAGTGAGCTCGAAACAACGTAAAATTACTGTCGTTTTGAACGCGCGCCGTTTACTACACCGAACCGAGTTAATTATTTTATTATTTTTCGGTTGTTATCGCTTCGAGTCCGCCACTCGTCATCCCACTCGTTATCTTGAAGGGCGTTGGCCGCGGGCCTTGAGGCGAAAAATCGATCGTTGGCGACGCGAAGCTGCTGTGTGTGGCAGTGTAGCCCACTAGCTTCCGGTTCAGCGGGATAGCGATTTTTCTGCCGCCGCACATTAGTCCCTGCGAATATGCTTTTCCGGCGGTACTTTATCATAATTATTATCATTATTATTATTATTATTATTATCTTTTTCTAATATTTTCATTTTCGTAACACCAATTCGAAATTCATTCGTCTAAAATAAGGTTAATATGCCATATGACACGATTTTGTCAGAGCACTACCTATATTCGACAAAGCGTCCCGGTGTAAAAGGCAATTATTACCCACCATGAAAATTATACCCCCCGGTAATCACCCGAGGTAATAATCACACAATGTACTAGGCGATTTTTACCCCCCTTCCCATGAAATTTATACCGGAGAGGTGGTAAAAATCACACGGTATATATAATATATATTCTTTATTAATTTATCAATTAATTTATCTATTTATTAATTATAATCTTAAATAAGAAAATTAAATGAAATAATAATTATTAATTATATCATAATAGAAATATATAATATGCTGCAAGTATAGTGGACTTTCTCAGTCGAAAATTCAAACTTCAAACGGGTATAAAAAAAATTTGACAAACGATTTTCGAGATTTTTTTCAAGTCAATTAAACATTTATGTCAGTGAGATCATATTAAATTTTCAAGTCTTAATATCAAAAATAAAAAATTTTATTGCATAAAAACTAACAAAAATAACGAGATATTTCCGAAATTTTCAAAATGCTGCACTTAACTTAAAATTGATCAAATCTTTTTGAAATTTTTATGAAATGTTCTCGTAACTATTTTTAGAGGTTGCTGAATATTTCAAGTCCCTAGCTACATTATTTTGAATGTTATGTCAAAAAGTAATTTTCAATTTTACGCAAATTGTGGTAATCGCATATTTTGCCATTTTTCATCAAATTTTCGACAGTTATTCCCCGTTTTTGGAAAAAGTATTGAAAAATTAGAAAAATGACTTCTATACAGTACCATCTGGGTACGATTCCAGTTCTATACAGATACTGATTGAAACTTTTGGAGAACTACAAAAATGTGTTTCCGGAAAGAGAAAAATAAATAAAAATAAACATCATTGTAAACAAAGCCGGAAACACTTCGCACGAAGGGTGGGATTCTCTTGACGGGTGTATTTAATTTTTAAGAAACGATAAATCATTTCATCAATAAAACCAATCTGAACAAAAGAAGTTAATAATATAAAAAAAAAATGAGAAAAATAATGTTAGAAAAATGTCTAAAATTTTTTTTTTACATTTTAAAAATTTTCTTGCATCAGAATGTTTCTCATAATATTGACCATCTATGTTTCAATGTTCATAAAGTTCGGACCAAAAAAATATGGTTCACAAGTGTTTTTTGTGAAGTGTGGAAATGTTTTTTTTTGAAAAAAAAAAATTGAAAAATTGAGAAGTTCAACATATATATAAAAAAATATTAAATAAATAATATAATAAATATTTATAAATAGTTGGTACTTCTCTGAAGTATAAACTAAAGTCAAATCCGGTTTCAAAAAGTTCCTGATAGAAAATTTTGGACAGTAAATATATCGATATGAAAAAGTGTTAACATAAAAAAAACAACTATAGCATTTTGACTTAAATTTAAACTTACAATCAAATAAATAAGAAATTACCGAGAAGAGCAACAAATTCAAATTATTTATTATTATGTTGTGAGAATTTGAGATACAAATAATGAAATTACAGGGTGAAATAAACAGTGACCATCCAATGAATATATTAAAATTAAATGGATTTACATATGCAATTTATTGCTAACCAAAAAATAATTTTTGATATGGTAAGAAAAACATAATCTCAATGATGTAACTACAGTTTTTTCATAATAACAAAATAAATAAATTTAACTACTGAAAATGATTTTGAGAGAACACATGTATTTTTTAAATTGACACAAGTTACATCTTTTCAATTAATATTGATTATTAAATGTGTGCGCATTGATTAGAATGAAAAATGTAAAGAATAAAATCAGAGAAATAAAGACATATTATCCAAAGAAAATCATAAAATTATTTTGATTTAAATCAGTCGCTTTTTTGCAATTGATTATTATTTTAGGTCAGAACTTGGAACATAGTGTTTTCAGAAAAAACAAATTTAAACACACTACCTTGTAGGATTTAAACTGAATATATTATAAATTATTATAATCATTGGATCCCATAAAATTATGATTAATATCCTCACTCAATTTTAGCACTCACTTGTTCTTAATAATGTACCTAATTATAAATCATCAAAATGAACATAATTTAACATAATTTAGATTGTAGTATTTGAAAAAAATTGTGAAATGGAAATACCATAAGAGAAAAAATTTTATTTAACAAACCATTTTTCTCTCAGAGCTTTTCTAAAATATCTAAGAAAAATTATTTTGTTTCATTTGCAGTTTTTAGATATTGAAGTTTTGTATACATTTTCCTTCACATCTTCAATAACATGTCTCAAGAACCACCACCATCTTATTGAAAAAAAAAACTGGTATAATAACCTGAAGCAAAAAAAAAAAAATATATTTACATTTATAGGTATTCATATAAGTATTGAAAATAATTTCAAATTAATTTATAACATAAAAAATAAAAGACACCTTCTAATTTATTGCAAATTTAAAAGAAATGTTAGATGCGCCAAGTGGATTATATATTAATAAAAATAAAAAATTGATAGAAATATATTATACTTGAAGCTTTAAAAGTATTGCAAGGTTTTGACTGAATTCTATTCAACGCTGTTTAACAATATATACACTTATTAACTGTTTAATTTTATTGCTTACTGTATAAAAGTGCAATTATGCCAGAATGCATTTGATCACAGAGGATACACTTTAATATTAATAAGAATGCAATCATTTGATTAATTAATCTTTAAATAATTATGAGGAGTTAGTAATAGAGAAATATAAAGAACTGAATCCAATAAGAAATTAAAAATACTATATATTGGATCAAAACATGTTTTTAGAAAATATATTAATGGTGAAATCCGTACATCTTTGGAAATGATACTAAAGCAATTTGATTTATATTTTATCTTATCATAAAATAAATAAGAAATTACTGAGAAGGGCAACAATTTATTTATCATTTTCTTGTGAGAATTTGAGAAACAAATATTACAGGGTGAAATAAACAGTGACCATCCAATGAATATAATAATATTATATGGATTTACATCAGCAATGTATTGCTAATTAACAAATAATTTTTGATATGGTAAGAGAAACATAATCTCAACGATGTAACTATAGTTTTTTCATAATAACAAAATAAATAAATTTAAATACTGAAAATGATTTTGAGAGAACAGCTGTATTTATAAATTGACACAAGTTACATCTTTTGAATTAATATTGATTATTAAATGTGTGCAGTGATTAGAATAAAAAATGTTAAGATTAAAATCAGAGAAATAAAGACTTATTATCCAATGAAAATTATAAAAATATTATGATTTAAATCAGTCGTTTTTTACACTTGGTATATGTGTTAATTTTATGGCTTGCTGTATAAAAGTGAAACAAGGGTCGATTGTCCAATTATGCCAGAATACACTGGGGATACACTTTTATATTAATAACACAATCACTTGATTAATTTATGTTTAAATAATTATGAGGAGTTGATAAAAGAGAAATATAAAGAACTGAATCCAATACAGAAATTAAAATTGCTGAATATAGGATCAAAACATGTTTTTAGAAAATATATTAATGGTGACCACTATAAATTGACACGGATACTTGTTGCCTCGGTGTACCACGACCAGTACGTAACAATAAGGGATTATCATTCTAAGGTTTATAGGCACAAACTATTTCAGGCTCAATATTTATTGTAATAACAAAAGACAAAAAAGAAACAGTAAATGTCTTAATATAGAACACGGTTCTATCGTTTTTATACGTGAAACATTTTGGTATATATGATACACTATGAATTGACCGGTGCGGTACCTGCAGTCGAGTCTGCGGTCGTCATACAAAAAGTGACGATTTTCGAGTCTCATATTGTTTTTCCCACTTCGGTACACTATCATCGTTTCCAGTCGCCTTACCACCTCTGCCCGTATTACGAGGTAAGTGAGGGGACTGGAAACGGTGCGGTCGTCACTCAGGTTGTGGCTGGTCAAGAGAAGGTACGGTCCGTGGGATCGAAGTACGAAATGTACCTACGATAACACGGCCCGTGTCAAAATCTTTGGAAATGATATAATAGCAAATTGATTTATTTTAGATTCTGAACGTTAGTGAAGAAGCTTATGTTTTTACAATGATGTTTATTTATTTTTTTTTTTCCTTCCTCTGTAAACACTTTTTCGTATAGAACCACTGGTCCAAAAGTTTCGATCAGTAACTTTATAGATCCAAAATCGAACCCAGATAGTACTTTTGAGAGGTCATTTTTCGAATTTCTCAATATTTTTTTTAATAATGCGAAAAAACTGAAAAAAAATTTTCAAAATATGCAATTTCCGTAAAATTGAAAATTACTTTTTGACGTAACTTCTAAAATAATGCAGCAAAAGACTTGAAATTTTCACCAAACACTAAAAATAGTCACAAAAAAATGCCATAAAAGTTTCAAAAAGATTTGATCAATTTTTAGTTAAGTGCAGCATTTTGAAAATTTCAGAAATATCTCATTTTTTGTTAGTTTTTATGTAATAAAATTTTTGATTTTTGATATTAAGACTTGAAAATTTAATATTATCTCACTGACATATATGTCTA
>JAIPRM010012086.1:0-12384 GCA_025469315.1 Stegophylla sp. TES_Ste_2020 | reverse complement strand
ACACGCCCGTCAAGAGAATACCACCCGTCGTGCGAAGTACACCCATCGTGCGAAGTATGTCCGGCTTTTTTTTTTTTTTTTTTCTATTCAATAAATAGAAAAAAGAAAAAATAGGCAATTTTAATAAAATTAAAAGAATTTTGATGAGAAACAAAAAAAGTGTTAGAAAAACGTAAAATTTTTTTTCACATTTTCAAAATTTCCTTGTGCCAAAATATTTCTTACATTATTGTCTATCATTTATGTTTAAATTTTCATAAAGTTTTATTTTTTATTGTATTATAGGTACATTTTAAACATTAATTGAAATAGTTTTTATTTTTTTTTTTGTAAATATAAATTTATCCTTTATCTAGATAATATTCACTTTAATAATCATCCTTTATCTGTATCTCAGATCAGAGGCGTAGGTACACGTATATATTTTGAATGGGAGGGGTTTAAAAGCAAAAATTTTTGACTGAAAGCATGACCGCTGCCAAATAAGAGAATTTTGAAAATATTATGCAATATTAAAATTACGTTTATTGAATAGAAGTAATTTTGCAAAATTCTAACAGTTTTTCAAAGCAAATTGGAAAAATTAGCAAAAATTCTAAAAAAATTATGTAATAAAAAAGGTTTTTTTTTTTTTTTTTTTTTTTAATTTCAGTATTCATTAGTCTGTAGGTACTTCAAAAATAAAGGTGCTAGAAACTTAGATGTTCACTAGAGTAAAATATATAGTATTTTTCGAGCCAAATTTTTTTTTAGAAAAATCTGAAAATATCTTGCTTGTATACATTTTTTTTTTTTTTCCCAATACAAACTGAAATTTCAATAGAATATTTTAAGACGGAAAAAAAGTGATTTTCGTCTATTAAATACTAATAAGTTTATAAATGAATTTTTAATGTTTGATACTAAAATTTAAATATTTAAAGTACGTTTTTTTGTAAACAAAGATTTCTGTTATATACACATTTTACAAACTAGCAAATTTTATCTCGTGAAAATTTTTTCGATTAAGTGTTTATCAATGGGACGGGTTTGAACGCCAAAAAACCTCCCCCTAACACGCGCCTATGTCTCAGATACATTTTCACTGACCGTCTCTGTGTACAAATTTTATGTTATCTGTGCGAAAACTGTTCCCTCCCCCCCGGACGAAATAACATGATATCCCGTTTCAATCGAATACACGACCTTACAACACATCGCGTGCGCAGAATTTACGACGTTCTGTATGATAAAAGTAAATCGTCAGAAAACAATCGTTTTCGATTCGCTTTGCGCGTATAAGTGCAATGTTTTAGTGTTTCTCATTAACTCTTACCATCCCCCTCCCCTTCCACTTAATAACTCGCTCTAACAGCAGTCGTCGAGTTTTAGTGCTAAAATTATCCAAAGATTGTAAACTATATGGAGAGGTTTCGAATATTTTTATGGTTTAAACAATAATTATGTATATGAAAAAAATATCGATCCACTCACAATGTGATCCAATTTCACTGTAAATTTATGCAGAACAACAAAATACGATTATTGTGAATCTTTTCACGCGCATTTCAACGAACAACAATTCTATGAATCACATCCGCAATTTGATGTATTTTTTTTTTAAAAATTTTAACTTCAAATTTTCGAAACTATGTATACATTGAAATAAACCGTTGTAATTATTTAGGTATTTTATGCTTGGTAATTTATGTTGTTTTTTGCGTGTAAGATGTAAATGCAAAGAAAAGGTTTGAAAAGATTTCAAATATATAACAGAAGACTACAAAAAACAGAAAAACCTATAACACCAATGACATTTTTAAAAATATTTTCAGCTCGTGTAGCTGTAAATAGAACACATACGACAAAAATATGCAATTTTTGCACGAATATTTTTCTAAAAACCGGGTTTGCTTAGTGGCTATTTTGAATTTTTTCAAAAATGTAGTGTAAAATTTCAAATTTAAAAATTTGGCACTTAAAATATAATATACCTTATTGTTTGTAGTGTGCAAAACTGTCAACAATAATTTTCCAAAAAAAAATTATAATCATTAATAGAACAAAAGTTATTGCATTTGTCAAATCGTACTGGAACACGATCCTGATATAGTAATCGTGGCATAACATAATCACTTTGGGATACTTGGTAAAAAAAAAAAAAAAAAAAAAAAGAAAAGAAAAAAAGGCTGGCTGCTGTTTCCATGAAATAATACTATAATTTATTGTCGGTCAGCAATGTCGATTAAGATCACAGTACTGAAATGAAACCCTGTGGGGGTGGTCCTGCAGGAATCGATTCCTTATTTATTTATTTTTTCTATGGAGCGATTAATGAAAGGACGAAATCTACGGCAAGGATTCATAAAAAATCACTCGGATGGTAGAACCATGCTCTTAAAAGTATACAGCGATTTGCTTCAAAAATATATGTGATTAATATTTTGTCGAAAAACATGCTCTTAAAAAATGGTATATGTTACACGCGTGAGTTCTATATAATATTTTAATTTTTTAATATTATGCATTTTTGTAAAAATAACGCACTTCGCACAATTCTATACCACAATGTAATATATAATTTATCTTTATTTTTTGTTTTTTATGTTTATTTGTTTTTTTTTTTTAATTTTGTAAATAGTGTTGATAAGAAAAAATTTATAAAATCATGAAGCATTTTGAACTCTTGTCTCCCCACAAGCTTTTTGGCTTTTGAAGAAAGCACAAAAGCTTTTTTCCTCATTCTAGTAGTGTATTATATTTAAATTGTAATTATTTTTGAAATAACAATAAATATATATACTCTTATCAAGAGTAATTTTGTGTGTCGCCGAAAAAAACATAAAGAAATGGTTGGGAAACACTAATGGTTTTTAAGGGGTGCGTTAAATTATGCAATAATAATATTACGTATATAGTCGATCAAACACTGTGTGTAAGAATCGTCGGGGCGAGGGTAAGAATAAGGGCCACCCCCCGAACGGTCGGTCACAACCAGGGGCGCGACGAATGCTGATTTGAGAGGCGATTGCCTCTGAGATTTTTGGAAGGTTTGGAGGTGGGTGTCCAAACTCATATTTTGTAAGTACTAAGTACTAGGTAAAAAATAATTAGCTACATGATTTATATACGTAGGAACTACCAACTGATGATTTATGTATAATAACGCTGCAAAACACATGCACAAATCTGCTTAAATGCTTCGAATCGATGCTTAAAAAAATGAAACGATCAAGTTAAATTTAATTTAATTTTAAATTTAAATGTTATTAACGTTCATTTACTTGGATACTCGGGTTCAATTACTCAATTATTGTTTTTATTATTAAATAAAAATAAATAAGCTAAAAAAAAAAAAGTTTTATTACAGGAAAAAGCATCTACGTATATTGTTTTAAATAAACTGTTTATAAATATTTAAAAAAAATCGGAGTAGTCTTTTTTTTTGCGATCTTCGAGGTTTCTTTGATGGGCGGGTGGGTGGGTGGATAGTTATAAAAATGTTGGCCTCTGAATAATTTTGAGTTCGCCACGCCACTGGTCACAACCGTTTTAAAGTCCCCCTTCGGCGGTGGCTATTTATTGTCAGCGGAAAATTTGCATCGAAACAACCGCACCACACCGGACTGAGGAGAGAGTAAATCTCGTCCACGGAAGCCCCCGACCACGTCCGCAGGATATCTTTTGTACGAGTCCGCCACTACCCCCCTCCCTCTCCCGTCCTATGCACTGACGTTTTGTTTGAATAAATGTGTGTTTATATGATATTATTATATTGTATTCTTGTAAAAAACACAAAAACACACACATAAATAATATGTACAGGGTGTGTCCCAGTTCGATTTGACAAAGGCAATTAGTTTTTTTGAACTTTTTTTCGTTCTATTGATAACATTTTAAAATTATTTTTTTTTTTTTTTTGGAAATCACGACATGCAATGCGCTACAACAATAAAGCGTATGTATTATATTATAATATAAAGGCACTAATTAAATTATTTGCAAATTTCAAACATTCGTAGAAAATGAACGGATTATTAGAGGTTTAAGTACTAAAATATATTATATTTCTAGAAATCAGACATACAAAATGACTATTTTGATTTTTTTTTTCTTCTAAAAATGTAGATGTAAAATTTCAAATTTGAAAATTATGCGTTACTGCTGCTCTGGCGCAATGCTATAGTAATAATTTCCAAAAAAAAAAAAAAAATTATTTATAGAATCCAATTCACATTCAAACCAACGCACACAATTACGCGACAATTTTGCAAACTAATAGCAAATAATTGAAAATTCGTTTTCGGAATTCGCAAATCGAAATTGTAATTTTCGTGAATTTTTTTCCAAATTTGATCAGTTCTCCACCCCCATTTTGTCCGATACATTCTCTAACGGCGTCAGTATTTCAAAAAATTAATGCAACCGAGGGCATCTGGAAGGAAAACGGGGAATTTAATTCCCCCCCCCACCACCCCCGTCCTAGACTTTGACTCTCTGGAAAACTTTGGAAAATACTAATCAATAATTTTGGTATTGGATACGAAACGAGCATTTAATATTAAAATCACGGACATTCTTTGCTCCTATCGGGTTGGATACTCTTGGTGGGCGCGTAGAATTATAAAGAAACGATTAATTAGTTCGTTTATTAATTCGTTAATTTCGTTTCCTGAACGAAGGAAGTAAATAATATAAAGAACTATAAAAGACGTTATTTTCAACGCTATTTCTCAAATTTTCAAAATTTTTTTGTGCCAAAATGTTTTTCATATTATCGTCTATATTTATTTTTGAATTTTCATACAGTTTGGATTAAAAAAAATTATTGTTTCCGAGTGTTTTTTGTTAAATTTTGGGTAGTTTTTCCCAAAAAAAAAACTTAGGTCAAGTTAGATTCATGAGAATTTCAAAAAATGATCTCTTTTAAGTACCAAATAGAAGCAAATTCGGTTTCAAAAAGTCAATGACCGAGACTTTTAGACGAGTATTTCTATAGGAAAAAATGTATACAGAATAAAAAAAAAAAAAATGAAAATAAAATCATCACTGTACACTAGCTTCTTCATTTCGTTCAGAATCTAAGTAGATAGTGCATCTAGGTAGATATGTATATACGGGGTGATTCAAAATTTATATTTCAGCAATTTCATCATATAAATATTCAAAATAGAGTAAAATGTATATGATACAAAAGTTTCTTTATTTAATGAAACTTAAAATGATACGGTAATTTCATACTTTTTGACTACCCTTAAGGGATAGTTTTAGGGGTGAATTTTTGAAAATCAAATGGGAACCTATATTTTTTTTTTTTTTGACGACATAATATGAAGGTATTTTTTTAAAAAAATATCAATCGATTCAAAACTCTAGGTTTTAGAGCGAATTGTTTTTTTAATTAAATACCTTCATATTGTATATTGTCAAAAAATATATAAGTTCTCATTTTATTTTCGAAAATTCACCCCTAAAACTACCGCACTTAGGGGTGGTAGTTAAAAAATATATATAAATATCCATATCGTTTTAGAGTTCATTAAATTACTTTTGTAACATATTATTATACACAATTTCACTCTATTTTGAATACAATATTTTTCTACGATAAAATAATAATTATTATTGCGGTGACATAAATATTTTGAATCACCCTGTACAATATAATATTATGTTATGTTTATATTATCGTTATCATGACGTATAATAATATAGTATGCTGGTTAACTGTAATGACAAGGGTGTCTTTCTCGGCAGTGGATGATCCGAAATGATTTATGCGAAGAAATCTCCACTCGCATATATAATAATAATAATAATAATAAAATAACAACAATAAAATATACTCGCCCACACGAGACTTTATGCCGGTGTATCGTCGTCGTTTCACATTCATGAGGCTTTATATTCGTCGTCGTGACCTATTACCGCCGCAGCGGCACAGGATCGCCCTCAGCCTCGGATCACTGTCCGCGCAGAGAACGGATTCGCTCTCGTCTCGACGACGCAGCAACGACATTGCGTCGCGTCATCTCCTCCTCCTATGGGGGTAGGTCAGGGAGGAGTTCGGGTTACCGCCGCGTGTCGGTGACCGATAAGAAAAAACGCGGTATTAAGCCGCCGCGACGACCGGGTCACGCGTTTTTTTTTTTTTACTATGCGGCGACGTACGTCTGACGTGCGCGAAAAAAATCGCCTCTTCCCCCTTTTGCTGCGGGTAAAAGACGCGCGGCACTTTGTCAAACGTCCCCGTACCGGTTTTCTAAACGAATTTATCACGCGCCCAAATGTAATAATATAATATTAATATTATTTTCATACGCCGCCGCCGCAGTGGTCTGGAACAGCGGTGTCACAACCGAATTTCGAACGGATTGCTAAAAAAAAATTTACAACGTTGATATTTTTTGATTTTGATTTTACAACTATCGACGAGTGAAATAATAATTAATGAAACTTCTTTTGGTAAATTATTATTCGATAAACAATAATTATTGTATATAATCTATCATTTCAGTCCGTTGGTTTGTAAATTAATTAATAAATGCACAAAGTGTAATAGTGGTTTTTAGATTCTGAACGAAGTGGGTTTTTACAATGATTTTTATTTAGTATTTTTTTTTTCTGTGTACAACTTTTCTTATGGAAATACTTGTCCGAAAGTTTTGATCAGTAACTTTTTGAAACCGAATTTGCCTCTAGATTGTACTTTAGGGAAATTTTTTTTTGGAAAAAACTACCCAAAATTTGACAAAAACGATATCGGAAACCATCGTTTTCATAGATAGAAAACGATTCATATATAGATAACCCCCACCCCCCATTAACAACATTTTCACGTTCTGTGGTGAAATGTGGTTTCGTGTGAATATTTTCATGCCTCCCCTGAATTTTTGTAACGCCTCCCTAGGGGGGTGCAGCCCTCAGGTCGAGAACCTTTGCATTATCTAAATGACTTATTACCTTTTTTTATTTTATCTAATTAAAATAAAATGTTTATCAGCCAAATTTTGATTCAAAAAGTTTCAGTGGTTGAAACTTTTGGATGCATACTACACTCCGTTCAAGTATTCATCGTAAGGAATTAGAAGAGGTCTTAGGCCGTATAGAACTCAGGTATTTATAATATTATATTCCAGTGGTTCTCAAACTTCTATTTTTTTACACGCAGTACATTAATATTAGTTGTCACAGCACACTTTTGATAAGCATTGTCTACTTCTAGTGACATATTATACAATGAAGGACTTATTATCCTTATCAACCCTTTTGATTATTATATAAAATTTTTTTTGCTGAGCAAAATTTTTTTTTTTTAAAGTCTGTAATTTTCTTTAGTTTTCTTTAACAGTATAATAATTAGAAGAACGCATGCTTAAAAATACCCGAAAACGTTATAATTTGTAGTATATTAAAATATTTCACGATATTTTGATTTTACTCATTTTAACATCCAAAATAATAATTATTCTAAAACTTCACGTTTTGACTATATAAGCTAAACAAATACCTATGTTATCTAAAGAATAATAATAATAATAATAATAAGTATCGTCGTGGTTGGAATAGGAAAAGTTTAGTATATAAAAAAAATTTAAAAAAAAAAATTGTTTTTACCATAAAAAAAATTGGGCATTTTTATAGTTCTACAAACTGATACAAAAAGATTACAAGCTCACTTAAATGGCGTAACACTAGAAAGGATCTCGCTCCCATGAAATCTACACATTATTCAAGGCACACCCTTTGGGAAACACTGAATTTGCGTTCTACAGTTAAATAATATTCAAGGACCTGGTCAGAGACAACTCCTCCTCCCGAAATGTATTTATTTTTTTTTGACAAAATCCTTATATTTATTTCACATTATTTATATGCTGCATTTCTCTCTTTGAAAATAATAACTAAACCTCCAGAGAAAACGTATTTTCATACGGCCGTGAACCTCGAAATAATTATGTTCTGCATTTTATGTTTTTGTCTTTTATTTCTTCTAGTTTTAATTTCATTAATTTGCGTACAAATTAAAAACCCAAACGACGAAGTAATATCGTCGCGAATAAAAACGAACGCACCTCTACAGACTTGAGGTCTGTTTAATTTTTCGTTATTTTTTCTTTTTAAGTTTTCCAAAAACAAAATCCTTTTTCATTATTCACATACCTTTTTTCGAAGCTTTGAAGCTGTCCTGCGGCGAAACATATTCTATGTCGTACACGAGCGTCGTGTTGGGCAGGATCGCTTTGTCCTTGTTTATCCTGTACACCGCGTACTTGAACGCGACCTCCGTGGTGCTGTCTTTGTCGTCCTGAGTGAAAATCGCGCCTGAAAAAACAAAAACAATAACATATTGCGGTCACGTGTTCTAAAACATAGTAGTTCCGTAGATATTATATCTAAGGACTTTTTTGACAAAAAAAAAAAAAAAAAAACTAAAGTAAATTTATCTCCTGCATTATAAATTCATTTTCACTTTGTCAGGATTCTTCGCGGAAGCTTATCTTCGGGCTTTGTGAGCGGAAGTCACAAATATATTGTGCATACGAGACGTTTAATTCGAATCGTAGAGTTCATTTAAAAAAAAAAAAAAAAAATTAAAAATATCAAAGGCAAAATGAAAAATGAAAAAAAAAAACAACAAGTGGTAAGGTACCGAGAGAAATTTTCCACTAAATAAGTCGACGTGGGAGGGGGGGGGAAATAAAAACAGGACGTCATACTTCACGACACGGATATTCTTCACTCCTCGTGACACGGATACTCTTGGTGGATGTGTTGAATTTAAAAAAAAATAATATAAATTATTTAATTTAATTAAATGATTCTGAGCATTTTGTTTGTATACAATTTTTATTATATTAATATTTATCGAGTCCTTTTGTGATTAATGTGAATTTCGAAAAATGTCAAGTACCATTTAGATAGAGCCGAATTCTGATTCAAAAAGTGGCCGATCAAATGTCCTTGGGTAAGTATTTATTTACGCAAAATTGTTCATAGACCGGGGGGAAAAAAATAAACATCGTTGCACAGAATCTAAGATTTTGTGTAAAAAATAGAATTAGAAAAAATGTCCATTATTATTTTTTTTTTTTTAATTTTCCAAATTTTATCACACCAAAATATTTATCATAATATTATCATTGTCTATCTATGTTTACATTTTCATAACATTTTGAATATATAAGATAGATATTTTGAAATATAAGATAGTTTCCGATTCTCTTTTGTCAAATTTTGGAAACGAGTGAAATTTAATAAACGTTTTTTTTTTTTTTTTTGGTACTTGAATTCTTTTTTTTATGGATTTATTTCTTTATTTCGCTACGAAATCCCGAGCCCTGCTGATTATCTTTATTATATATATGATCTATGGGATTAATGTTCTTCGCGAAGAAGAAAAAAAAAAGTTTACCCTTGTAACGCCGCCGAGTCCATACACGATATTATAATGAGCCAATAATTCAACCGCGTCGTACTACACGCGAAACAAAGTATAAACGTTCGAAAGTCATAATAAATTACCATAACGTGTATTTTTTTATCTTTCGCCCAAAACGGTTATAATTCAACAAGTCTTTATAATATATAATAATATCCTATGCGCTCACAAACCGTTTCTTACTATCGACATCAGTGGCGTATCAAGGATTTATTTTTGGGAGGGGCTGATCAGTGACAAAATTCTATAGTCCTTTTTGATTTCATTAATTTTTAGAAATTAGAAGAAAGCCCATAAAATCGTGATACACCGCCCCCCCCTCAACAACAATTTTATTTAATTAGCACCTATGCACCATACAGTCTTATTTATTACAAAGTGAAATAATAATTAAAATTTAATTTTAATCCTCTTACAAATTTGACTCTATGGGGTCATTTAGGTGCAAAGTACGACGAAACCCAAATAATTTTAAACGATTTAAAATATGTTTACCTGGTCAAACCTAAATGAATTTATATATTTGCCATTGACGATGATATCTTAATTAGACATTTATATTAATTATTAATTAGATAATGACAATAGATAAAAACAACTTAGATTATTTAAACACTATAAAATTAAAGGTCAACTATTAAATACTGCGGATAATAAACGAAAAATTTTGGGAGGGGATGCAGCCCCCTCAGCCCCCCCCCCTCTGGATACGCCACTGATCGACATAAGATATTATATCATGTATCAATTATTATAATAATTTATAATGTTGTTGTTATTGAAATAATAAATACGTATTCTAAATTCGACTTGAAATTTTATTAAGGGTTATTTTGCTGGATAAGTGACGAACGATAAATATAGATTTTACAACACACTGTTTGTAATTGTTTAAGTAACGAATTAATTATAATATAGAAAAACTATTGTATTTATTTGATGTAATTTTTGTTATCAAATTTCATTTTTGACATGATTTTAAAAAGAAAGCCGGACACACACTTTTGCACACCGTGGGTATTTTTGTTATTCCTCGAGTAGTCGAGTCTGATACTCTTGATGGGTGTGTTGAATTTTGAAGAGAAACGATAAATCGTTTCTTCGATAATAGGAGATGTTGAACAAAGTATGGTGATTATATACGTATGAAGAACAATAATATATTTTTTCAACACACCCATCAGGAGTATCTGACCCCTGAGGAGCGAGAATACCCATGGTGCGAAGTATGTCCAGCTCTATATAATATATATATATATATATATATATATGTATATTTTTTATTTGTAATATTTTTTTTTTATTTAATTTATATTTCTAATCAAATATGTCAATAATTTATAGTTAATATTTTGTATAATAATTGTATTAAAAAAAAAAAAAAAAAATGTTACCTATCTAGATAGATAACTAGAATTTCATCTAGATGAAGATAAAGATAACCGAGTTGAATGTTTTCTTGATAAGATAAAATATAATATTTTCATCTAGATATTTCCCATTACTGTTTTTTGTAACCTGATCATCGAGTAATCGTAGAAATAAAAATATATATTCATGGAATAAAATAAAAAATTGTCATGGAACAAAAAAAAAAAAAAAAGCACCTTAGGTAAATTATTTTAAGGAACGTGACATAAGATAACTCGAGATGCAATTAGTGGTTTCAGTAAGTCGGAGTAAAACGCGGGGGGGGGGACACGGTTAGTAATAATAATTCGTGTTTGACGAGAAAACGGATTCGGTGGAAAATACGTCACTGTAGCACAGGGTTGCCAACTATTCAGTTTAGAAAATCTGGGACTTATAATTGGATGAAATTATCTTTGTTTATTTTTTTTTTTTTGCTCACTGCACTAATTTTTTTAATTGACGTTATGTGTGGTTTTATACAGCACCTTATGCCGTGTATCAATGAAATTCTCAATGCAATGAATAAAACATATTTATTAAGTAATAACAACACACATATTTAAATATTTTACGAAATCATTTTTAAAATAATAACTTCAACAATAAATAATAAATTGGTAATTAATTGTTTCCTTATGTCTCGGGGGACTTTGATCGGGACGCGGGGGGGAGGGGAGGGGAAACATAAAAAACTTGAACGTCCCGCTAAACAATCGGGACAGTTGGCAACCCTGCTGCAACAGCAGCCACATCAGTAAAATATTATCATTAATAATAATATTGTGCGTATTCGACGACTACACGAAGAAAATTGAATCGTCCGCCAAGCCGGTTTTTCAATGTCGTATATTATTTTGATGATAAGTGTTATACGTACTTACGCCTCGCGACTAAAATCAACATTCACATTATGTATTTTGTGAATTTCGCCAGACGGAAATTCAAAAGTTCAGTTGACGCGCCGCCACACTACTACTGTATATTATGCGTCGTCGATTCATAAATCATATAATATGTAATACTGTGCAAAACACACACACACAAAATCTACACCAGAAGTTGCTCGTCGTCGCGCGGATAATAATATATACTTTACACCATTTTGTTAGCACCGCAGTGGTCAATGACAAAAGGGTGGGTGGAGGAGGGAGGGAGAATTTCACCCTATTTCCAATAAACGATTTGAGTACAGACCGAGATTTTCGTTTGTATATAGACACGTTAATATTATTATCACTACTTGTTGTTGTGCTCAGCTTTTTTCAAATGGGGGGAGAATATTATTTTTGAATTGTCACAGTTCCGCGGGGCAGCTTGGCCCCTCACACCCCTTTCCAGTACATTTATTCCAGTTAATTTACATTAGTTCCCTGAACAACTTAAAAAAAGCCGGACATACTTCGCACGATGAATGTACTTCGCACGATGGGGTTTTCTTCGCTCCTTGGGTGGTACGCTCTTGGTGGGTGTATTAAATTTTAAAGAAACGATAAATCGTTTCTTCAATAAAACGATTCTGAGTGGAGCTTCAGTTGATACAAGATAATTTT
>JAIPRM010012085.1:0-12384 GCA_025469315.1 Stegophylla sp. TES_Ste_2020 | reverse complement strand
GGACATTTTTCTTACATTTTTTTTTCTCATTTATTTTTTATATTATTAACTTTCCTTGTTCAGAATCGTTTTATTGAAGAAATGATTTATCGTTTCTTTAAAATTCAATACACCCGTCAAGAGAATCTCATACGTCATGCGAGGAAAACCCATCGTGCGAAATATGTCTGGCTTTTTTAATTTTAGATTCCGAGTAGTGAGAAAAAGGTGGTGGTTTTACTAGGATACTAGGATGATTACTTTTTCTTTTTTTCTTTTATAAACGTTTTTTTATGTAGTGAAACTTAGCCAAAATTTTCGTTCGGTCACTTTAATCTTTATCTATCTGATATTGGCTCTAGATGATACTTTAAAAACGTAATTTTTCGAAATTCTCAAATTTTTTTCCAAAAACTACCTTAAATTTAAATAAAAACAGTCAAATATGCGGGAATTAAATCTAACGATTTTAATGAAATCGATTTCAGTAATTTAATCATAATATCAAAATTGACGGTACCTGAAACTAGGAATTTTTTATTAGCTAACCTAATCTATTATTAAAAATATTGTAATACAGACAGAAATTTATGTTTAAAAAATTTAGAAACTTTTAAAATAATTATTGGAAACATTGAGTTTTATCTAAATTGTTTACTAATAAAATGTTTAATTCTTGATACCTTCTATAAATTAACTTTTTTACTAAAAAATGGCTTGTGTGTTTTTCTATCTGTAATCAAAATTCTTTTAGAGTATGCTCAATGAGTATTTTTGATTTTACAATCAATTTAAGTAGGAACTGTATAAAACACGTATTTCCATCATAAATTAATATTTTCTCAATCAATCCAACATAAAACTTTAAATTTTTAATCTATGAAAAATTGTTTTAAGCTTTTTTAGATTTTCAAAATTGGTTTTGTATTCTACGAAAAAATGTAAAATGATGCCCCTGGTAATATTTGTGGTTTATTAGGTATCATAAAATGTAGAAAGTGCAAATGAGTCTCTTATTTATTATTCTGTCATATAATACTTCATTTTTTTTTTTAACAAAAACAATTATTTAAATTGAAGGTGTCAGTGGAATAACAGGACAACTTCATTTTAGCAAATGTTTAAAAAAAATTAATTAAAAATCATTGTTTTATTTACCACTAATAGCAAAAAACAATTCACTTTATATTTATAATAGTCCATTCTTATTGATTTATCCACCAAAATATATTCCTTCCATAGATAATAATTTTTGAAAAATTTAGACTGTCTGGTTTCACTGAATCCTTCAATTTTTTTAGTGCATTTATTGAGAATGTTTATTTTAGCTATTTTAATGACGTTTTTTTATTAGATAAAAAAATTTTTCATCTACATTTTCTCTCACTAATATGCTAAAAAAGCCGGACATACTTTGCACAATGGGTGTTCTACGCACGACGGGTGGGATTCTCTTGACGGGTGTATTTAATTTTAAAGAAACGATAAATCATTTCTTCAATAAAACGATTCTGAATAAGGGAAGTTAATAATATAAAAAATAAATGAGAAAAAAAAAATGTTAGAAAAATGTCCAACATTTTTTTTTCACATTTTCAAAATTTTCTTGCGCCAAAATCTTTCTTGTATGATTTTCTATCTATGTTTAAATTTTTACAAAATTCGGATCAAAAAATTATGGTTTCCGAGTCGTTTTTGTCAAATGTTGGGTAGTTTTTTCCAAAAAAAAAGTTGAAGAATTGAGAAATTCAAAAAATGACCACTCTAAAGTACAATCTAGAGGCGAATCGGGTTTCAAAAAGTTACTGATCGAAACTTTTGGACAAGTATTTTCATACGAAAAGTTGTGCACAGAAAAAAAAAAAAAAATAAACATCATTGTAAAAACACTAGCTTCTTCACTTCGTTCAGAATCTAAAATTGAGCATGGTTACAAAAGTAACCTTCGAACTTGAAAGTGCCTAATTCTAAGCACATTTAAAAAATACTTTCAAATTTCTGATGTAACTTTATTTTATTGTGATAACTAATATTCTCTTTTCAAAAACAGTATATTACTTAAATCAAGTTTTAATATTAATTAAAGCCTCAGTTCTAGAAAACTTAAGAATGTCAGGAAATTAAATTACAGTTTCTCTGGAGTTTAAATCAATCACAATTATTAAAAATTTCAATAAATGTTGTGTCAATGTGTCATTATACATTCAGGTCTGCACCATAGCATAGGGTATACCTCCTGTTTTATACAGGATTGTCCTTTATTTCGGCTCTGTGTCTTGTTGTCCTGACAAACTTCTCTCAGGATGTTTTTTGTCCCGTAATTTCAAGTCTGTCCCTTATTAATCCTGTTTTTTGACTTACTGTTGATTTAAAACTTTTGAAATGAAATTATTGATTAAAAAATGTAAAAATCTAGAAATCTTGTGGATACCATTAGATCAATTGTAATCACAAAATGAATTAACTAGTTTTTTTTAGAAAGTAAAGTATACATTGTACATGGATAAGGGATTTGAAGAAATTTTAAAAAGTTTCAATTCAGTTTAATTATGTTATTTTATGTTTTTCAAAATAATATTTTTATGTGATTAAATTTAATCTATAATAGGTAGTTTAAAAATTATACTTTTCACGATTCATATATTATATGTGTGTGTGTGTAATAAATACTTATTTATTTAAAAATATTATGAAAAATATTTTTGTCCTGTATTTTATTTTCTTAAATAATCATCCTACCATAACACCGAATAAATGCTATATCAGATTTTGAAGCTAGTATTTTTACAATGATGTTTATTTATTTATTTATTTTTCTGTAAACTTTTTTTCGTATAGAAATATTTTTCCAAATGTCTTGATCAGCAACTTTTTGAAACTAAATTTGCTTCTAGTTGATACGTTAAAATTGTAATTTTTTGAATAAACATTTTGGTGCAAGAAAATTTTAAACATGTGAAAAAGAAATTTGGTCATTTTTCTAACACTTTATTTTCTTATCAAATTTTTTTCCTGTCTTTATTTATTATTAGATAAAAAAAAAAAAAAGTAAAGTAAAATAGAGTAAAGTAAAGTAAAGACAAGATAGCCGTACATACTTCGCACCACGGATGTTCTTCGCCCTTCGGGTCAGATACTCATGGTGAGTGTGTTGAAAGTTACGACTATTATTGTTTTTTATATTACGTAATACGTATTAACTTCCTTGGTTCAGAAATAAGAATCGTCTTATTGAAGAAATGATTTGTCGTTTCTTTAAAATTCTACAAACCCACCAAGAGTATCTGACCCGAGGAACGAAGAATATCCGTGGTGTGAAGTATGTACGGTTTTTTGTTTATACTTTAATTTTTTGTTATATTTTATACAACTTATAAATTATACATACTAAAATCAATATTTAATTATGATATGTTTAATATATTAGTAAAATATTATATAAAGGGAGTTTTATGTTTGACTACCTACCCCATACATTTCCTTGTCCATAAAAATCACATGTTTATAAATAATTGTAATAATAATAATTAATGTTGATCATGTCAATACAATTACATGTCCTGTTCTAGGGCTGTAGGTTACGAATCATATTATTTTAATTTACCATAGCATGTTCTTTCTTTGTCATTACGATCATTGTATTCTTTAGTAGCAATATAGGTTTCATGCACACGAATATCGCGTTGAAGCGAAACAGAGTTAACATCAAAATATTTTGGGGGACTGAGAGGTTCAAACAATACTCTTTTGTGCAGCAGACTCTTATAGTATAGATCAGTGTTTCTCAAACTGTGGTCCCCTAGGGACCCCTAGGGATCCGCACGTATACCGGATTGGAGTCCGCGAACGTAAATTAAAAATACGTAAATTACTTATCGGCGAAAAATAACGAAAATACTGATATAATATTCGTATTACATGGAAAATACTGTTGATAATAAATACATTAGTTGCATATCCAGAGGAGAGGCTGAGGGGGCTGCAGCCACTACTAATTTTTTTTTTTTTTTGGGGGGGGGGGAGAGGGAGAGTGTTTAAACGCTTTATTCACGTGGGCTTCTTGGTTATACCCTAATTTGAACTTAGAATGTGTACTATTTTTTTAATTCGACGATGGAAATATATATAAAAATATTTTAACGGATATGACCTTAAAATAAAGTGAAAAAAATCGATAAAAAAAACGTTCTGTCGGTCGGTACACGGTTTACTGTCCGACTGTTCCACTGTCCAAATTCAATTAGTAAAATTCAAGTAACAATTGAAAAATTACATCGATGGGAAAATTTGTGAATTTAGAGGTAGATATAATACATTATAATACGTTTGGTATGATAAATATTTAATTGAAATGACATTAGTATGTATAATAGTGTTCAGATGTATAATAGAAGAGCGAATTAAATTAATTATTGTAAAAACTAAATGGATGCTTTTATTATGCTTCTATTTTTCAATAAAATACGTAATTATACCAATCAAGTGTTTTGAATAACGAATTAATTTGACTACATTAATCGCGCTAAGTGCACTTTGTTTTGACACAAATTAAAAAAAAAAAAAAAAAAAACGGAGGAAAAATACGATAAACATTAATTACATAATTATAATTGGTACATTTTTTTTCCAGTTTACCTACATATAACAACAATTTTAATACACGTTACCTGTCGTTACTCGTCTTCACGTTTTGTAATTATTTTTAGTACTCACCTAAAACAAACAATAAATTTAATTAGAAAACAAATAAATATCATAAACGATAGGTATCACAATACTTGAAAACAAATGATATCATACGAGTATATAATATATTTTATATTATATTAGGTGACTGTTCTTAGTTTTCTGTACAACGTCGAGTTGCGCAAAATTCAACTACTACTCATATCGAGTATATGTATTAAAAGTAACAACAAATTTTATAAAACTCAGAAAAATTTTTTTTTATAACCACACGATACGTTCAAATTTAAAAAAAGTACATTAGAAAAAAAAAATGGTGTACCTAATCCCTCTTGCAACTTTACGAATTGTACCGGTAAATTTACCGAAAAAAATTGTGCGTAAATTTTACATCTCTGATAAAGTTTGTAGCCACATTATTTTTGATGATATATTAAAAAACAATTTTCAGTTTTATGAAAATTCCAGTAATAGTATACTTTGCCGTTTTTCGCTAATTTTTCGACACATTTTCCTCGTTTTTGTGAAAATAAGTAATAAGAAATTTGAAAAATTACTTCACTAAAATACCATTTATATAATATGATTTATTGGATCTGTAACTGATCTGATCGAAACTTTTGGACAAGTATTTCTGTACGAAAAACGTGCTTCCAGAAAGAGAATATAAAATAAAAATAAACATCATAGTAAACTCATAAGTTTTAGCGCTCCACTCTGAATCTAAAATTATAATTTATTCAAATTAAAAAAGAAAAAAAAAATGTTTTATTTATTTTGGTTTAATATTATATCACGTTTTTCCGACAAGAAAAAGTAAATTAAAAACTTTATATTTAATAAAAAAAATAGCGCAACTTCTTGTTATTAAAACGAGTAAAATGATATAATAAAGAACAAAATAATGAATTACTTTACTTAATTATTTTTTAAATAATATTGAATATAATAAATTTGTTATTCGACTAAGCAAAAACCGATTGAAAAGTTGTACAGAAAACATATCTTGTCAGAATACAGTGTAGATAACATTCAGTGGAAATAACAAATTTGTTTTCATATCAGAAAATAAAACACCAGACAGCACCAATAGCATATTATATTTCCTATATTATATGGATGGTCGGATTTATTCCGTTCTTGTACAGAGATATAATCGTGGAATTTTTCTTAATTTAATTAAAATTTTTTAAATCCATAAGAAATAGAGTTGTTGTTTGGTTTTTGAACATAAGTATACGTTTTTAAGTACATCACATTTTTTATTTTAAGAAAATTCGTGTCGAATGAATGAATACAAGGCCTTCAATACGAATTAATACAAGCAAATCGTAAAAATAAAATTATAAGTGACAAACGTTGAAACTACATTAAAAATTATTTTCTAATATATGATAATATTTAAATATTATGAATACGAAATCGTCGCTAAAATATTATATAACATACGCCATTATTGAGCGTATACGAGTGAAACGCTAGAGAGCAAAACACAAAATATTATTATAAATCGTATCATAATATTATATTATCCGAGTTGGCCTGAATTATTATATAATAATATATCGTCGATATTTTATCAGCTGAAAAAAAAAAAAAAAAGAGTGGTAAAGGAAAACATTTCACAATATTATTTTTCCATTTCTCTACCGAATACAATTATCGGTGTTAAAATTTCAGAGTCAGCTAGTGGGATTTTATTCGCGATTATTGAATATTTGAAATTACTTCTGCACGATATTCCATCACGACCCGACCGAACGGCATATTCTCCGCGCCGTATTATTATTATTATTATTATTATTTAAAATAGCGTTTTCCATTTATATATTATCTCGAATAGATCCAACGTCGTCACTAACAATGACACGTGTGTGTGTGTGTGTGTTGAATGGAAAACGGCATATCGCGTTATGCATACATAAACTGAAAATTTACAGGGTGGTATTCACAAAATACTGAGATTAAAATATACTGTGACAATTACTATTCTGCGGCATAGCTACGAAATAATAATAGTAGGTATGTGCTAGGCGGATTAATTTATCTGAAAATCACTATACACGATTTCGGAAAATTCATTTATTATTATTAACTCGTTTATAACTATAAAATATGTATATATATATATATATATATTGTATGTTATATATTATTATTATTATTATTATATAAAGAATATCGTATAAAAGAGAAAAATAGTTTGAAAAAATTGTGTCTCTATAAATCAGTGTAGATAAATCTATGATGGAAATGAAAAACATTAGTTTCATGGCAGAATAATGGTTACTATTCAATTTAATTTATCTACAGTTGTATCGTTATACTTGTAATTTCTATTTTATCTCATATTTTTTTTTTTTTTTACTAAATTATAATAATTATTAGGGGAGGAATTATCAGGGAGGAATCTACCCAAAATTTGATTAAAAAGACTCAAAACTATCATTTTACGTGATCTAAACTTTATGAAATTCAAACATAGATAGACAATAATATGAGAAACATTTTGGTGCAAGAAAATTTTGAAAATGTAAAAAAAAAATTTTTTGACATTTTTCCAACACTTTTTTCCCGTTTTTTCCCTCCTTTTTATTTATTTATTAGATAAAAAAAAATAAATTGAAGATAAGTTGAGTAAAGTTCAGACAAGAAAGCCGTACATACTTCGCGCTACAGACATTCTTTGATCTTTGGGTCCGATAGTCTTGGTGGGTGTGTGGAAAATAAAGGCTATTGTTCTTTATATTATTAATTTCCTTCGTTCAGAATCGTCTTATTGAAGAAATTATTAATAATTTTTTTAAAATTCTACACACCTACCAAGAGTATCTGATATATGTGTCCGGTTTTTTTAACACGTGAATACACATACAAAAAACTGCTTTCGTTAAAATTTGAAGAAATCAATGTCAATAAATTAAAAATAATTAATATAATAATTAAATGAGTTCATAAGCTACTATGAAGATGAAAATAAAATTAATGTATTTATTCAAAGAATTATGATTAAGTGACTTCAAGTTTTATGTATGTCAGTATCATTAAATTCGTTGAGAATCTTATAAAATGAATCATTTTAGCTTTCAAAAATAGTAGAAAACAAAAAAAAATGATAATAATAATAATTAAAACACTGCCTGTATTTTTCCCTTCACAACAAATCACACGTTAAAGTGACAGTAATTCCTATAGAGTTGCAAAAATCAATTTAAATATTATATAAACAAAAAAAAAAAAAAAACATAATAGATTATTTCATTCACAAAACTACAATCATGAATCAGTCCTTCGCGGAAAAAAGTGTTTTAAAGGTTATGACACGAAGAGTTCAAAGAGGATCAAAGCTTTAACGGGATTTCAATTTTATATCCTATCATCAGCTGTAATATACAGAACGACGACGTATCCCTAGAGTCCAGTTCGCGCAACACACAAACCACAAATTTCACTCAGTATCAGTACCTCGTGTCCCCGAAGGTCCAAATAACATTAACTGATTTCAGTGTTTTAAGAAACGTGAGACGATGTTCAATTCACTGTCCGTGGAACATAAAAAACGAAAAATCCACACACTTTTTACTATTTACTTTTTTTTTTTTTTTCGTGACATGTTGGTTTTCAAGAGCTGACCAACTACACACACACACAGACGCAGATGAATCATCGTCAACACGCGACGTTTTTCGATTTATTTATTTTGTTTATTTATTATTATTATTATTATTGGTTTTTTTTTTTTTCAACAGAGTCCTTTACTAAAGGGGTATCAGATTGAACCCGTCCGTCGGTTTGAGTCGTATTGTAAAAGGACTGTTTGTTGTGAACTCGGTGCGAACGACAGCTGGACCGTGTGAAATGACACTGGAAAAGAGATTATTAAAAAAAAGATAAGATTTGCTTTTATTTATTATTATTATTTTTTTTTTATCTCCTATTGCAATTATAATTTTTAAATGCGACTCTTGTAACTTCTCTTTTGCATTATATTGCATTAATCAAACGAAACTTTAAAATTATTAAACTTCAGTTGTTTTTTTTTTTTTTTTTTTTTTAATACGAATTTATTATTTTAACGATCGAACCGTGCAGGTGAAATTAAATACGTTGTTTATGTTATTAATTCCAGCATTGTTTTAATAGCCAATACTGTGTATACATACACTTATTACCAAACGAATAATAATAATAATTTGTATACATACTTGTAATAAACGTTTCTTATTGTTAGAAACGAAATGAAATTACAGAATTATTAAGTTCAAACGTATTGTTAATAATGATTCTTTGAGTTATAGTACAATAACATTTTCAAAGTAGCATTTATTTATTTATTTTATTGAATACTTTGTTACGGCAGATTAATTACGGTATTACGAATCATGATGAAACATAAACCTAACAATTTTATTTTAAAACGCCTCAGATACTTTTTCCTGTCGGGCTTTCATAAGTTGTATTTTGTACGTGTAACACAGCGTTTTGTATACACATTAGTATTCACGTCGTTTATTAACTTATATTTATTCCAAATGTCGTGTTTATTGTTCTTTATTATTGCGCAAAGTTTTCAGTTAAGATTTAAAACACGAAAACGGAGTTTCTTCCAAACTGTATTCATTTCTCAAATTAAAATTAAATAAATATTTATAATAATGTTGTCCAAAATGTCAGTCCGACGTTTTATTATAGTTGTTTTAAGCACACAATTTAATATAATGTAAATTTACTTTATTTTATTTTACTTGTAATATACACTTAAAATATTTTTTACAACATCATAAACTACAAAGTGACCGATTATTGTTAAATTATAACTTCACTTAAACGATTCTGAATGGAACTTTAGTAAATTACATAGAAAAATAATCATCAATTTTTTTGAAAATTTCAAGCTTTCAGTACTACTAGTTTTGGAGAAATTTTGGAAAATGTAATTTACACCATATTCTTCGGTGAACACTTATCATCTCGAAAAAGAGCTCTAGTCAGTTCTTTTAAAAAAGGTTACAATTGATACATTTATTTCGCATGTTACTTAAGACAATTCACTTCTCATAATTCTCATAAGTTTTGGTATGGATAAGAAAAAAAAAGTGTGTGCTTTGCACCTCGGGATGTCCTTCGCACCTCGGTTATAGGATACTCTTCGTGGGTGATTTAGCCTAACCTATTCCTTTACCCAGGAGTGGTAACTCTATAGTGGTAACTCAAACTTTAGGGGGTGAAATCGGCCATTAGAAGAATTATGACCAAATAACGGGTTTTTCATGTCTACAAAATTTTAAAAGTAGTTGATGGACTAAAAATTTATTCACATACAAGTAGAGTTAAAAAAAATATCGATATTTCTAATCAGTGCTTGATCTCTAGTATCTATTTTCATTTAAAACAGATTACATTGAACACTGTTAAACATCCTGTTGGCGGACACCTGAACTCGAAAGTCGAATAATTTTTCAAAATTTAATTAGTTAAAATATTTTAAAATTAAATTAAATTTTAACTGAGTGTTAAGTCAACGCGAATTTCATTTTTCAGGTTAACAATATTGTAACATAAGTGGGTGTACTTGTTGTGCGTGTATTAGAATAAAAAAATAATAAAATTATGAGCAGAAAGCAATAGTACGATTTGTGAATACAAAAATATAAACAACAAGATATTGCGAAAGCAAGCATTGATTAGTATCGTACATAATGCATTTTTTTTTTTTTTTCAAAATTTAATTTTCTTAGTAACTATCATGTTGCGCTCTGTTGGTCATTTCTCGAAAAGAACGGTTTTCCTAATTAATTAGCAACGTCGTATAAACTTATTTAGGATCACTACTTTAGAACTCACTTTTAACCCAAAGTATTTCTACTGAGATTAATCAAAAACTGTACTTATCATATATCTTACACTAATTAGATAGGTATTTCAGGAGCCAGAGAGTGATTAATAAACGGATGATCAACGGGAATAATGATTAAAATCTAATTGCATTACTTCCAATAATTTACTTATTTGTAAATAAATAATATTAATTGTACGTTAAGTTCATATTCCGTGCCGAAAACGATAATTATTATCATTCAAAATAATAATATAATGTTGTTAATGTTATTTTTCAATCGAAAACGTCTTCATAATTTCGTCATACGTTTTAATGATGCCAGTGATTTATTTACACAGTTGTATATGCCATTTATTTGGCGAGTTTGTATTTGTTCAAATGGCAAAAACTCGTAAATTTTTTTTCTGATTCCGAATAGTAAAATTAAACCAACGGAAATGGTA
The DNA here is from genome assembly GCA_025469315.1 of Stegophylla sp. TES_Ste_2020. Taxonomy (NCBI): domain Eukaryota; kingdom Metazoa; phylum Arthropoda; class Insecta; order Hemiptera; family Aphididae; genus Stegophylla; species Stegophylla sp. TES_Ste_2020. Next base: position 1,437 of record JAIPRM010012085.1, on the reverse strand, counting down.
TTATAAAATATTTATTAACTAACACGTAATCCACATTGTATAGCTCATAATTATTGTGAAATTACCGAATATTTGTTCAAGCGATACGTGTAAACAATATTAACATGGAATTAATAAACGGTTTCGTTCCTTTTTTACGAACAAACATAATATTTTTATTATTATTTTTATCAATGGGAAATTTCTTTAACGACGATGACAACGAAATTCTATGAATTTACTTGAATAGAGAAATATTTTACATCATATTTACATGAAATATCAAATATTTTATATAATATTAGGTAACCCCGTAATTTTAGTCCCCGAAAAAAAAAAAAAAAAATAACCAAGAAAATTTAACCCTGTAAATGATGATTTATATATTACATCATTATAATTTACGATATATATTACTTTTTTTCAAATGTACAATAACATATAAAAACGACTAGTCATATATTTCGTATGACTTTAATTTTGGTTTAGTTCTTGTAAACTTTTTTTTTTACAATTTATATATCATATTATGTAATAATAATAGTATAATATGTATATTCTAAATTTTTCAAACTGTTCAACAACCGGCGACTCCACGAGGAATTCGAAATAAATGCTTACGTCTAGAGGGAATAGGAAAAAAGATAAAGAAAAAAAATGAAAAGAAAAAAAAATCAGAGGAAGAAAAAACAATTTATACCTATATAATACTTCTATATTTAAAATAAAAAATTTATATTGTACATTGTCATACAGACTATATGATTTTTGTTAAGTGTTCCCCGCTATAACGAATTCTATTCGCTATTAAAGACTCTAATTATTATATTGTAATAAAATACTATAAATCGTATAGACTATAGATAGATAATGTACTGTATTCACAACCATATATTGAGTCTCCTAACACAGATACCTAATTTTACACTCAATGTTAGTGTTTTAATTTTTATACGAATAAATTATATAAATCTACATGTATGCATTTTATACACTCTTACAACAATAATAAAATGCAACGAAATTCAGCAATGAAACGATTGAGAATTTCCAAAAATGACCTCTTTAAAAATGACCATCCATATAGGCAAATCTGGTTTCAAAAAATGACCGATTTTCGATATTTTTTCACTGTCGTTAGGAATATTTAAGAGTACATTTGTATTGAGTTTAATTATAAGTTCATATTTATTAAATTTTATTTTTATTATAATAAATAAATACAACGTAATCTCAAATTATAACAATGGAATATATTTTACTAAACATATTTCATAATATGTACGCGTTGCATTTATTTATTTAGAATAAATTCCATTAATAGTAAACATAAAAAGCCGGACATACTTCGCACGATGGGTGTACTTCGCACGACGGGTGGTATTCTCTTGACGGACGTATTGAATTTTAAAGAAACGATAAATCATTTCTTCAGTAAAACGATTCTGAACGAAGGAA
>JAIPRM010012084.1:0-12385 GCA_025469315.1 Stegophylla sp. TES_Ste_2020 | reverse complement strand
AAGGAAGTTAATAATAAAAGAAAAAAAAAAGTTCGAAAAATGTCCAACATTTTTTTTCACATTTTCAAAATTTTCTTGCGCCAAAATCTTTTTTATAGAATTTTCTATCTATGTTTAAATTTTCATAAAATTCTGATCAAAAAATTATGGTTTTTGAGTAGTTTTTGTCAAATTTTGGGTAGTTTTTTCCAAAAAAAACATTGAAGAATTGAGAAATTCAAAAAAATGACCTCTTTAAAGTACAATCTAGAGAAAAATCGGGTTTCAAAAAGTTATTGTTCAAAACTTTTGGACAAGTATTTCTATACGAAAAGTTGTACATAGAAAAAATAAAAATAAATAAATAAAAAATAAACATCATTGTAAAAACACTAGCTTCTTCACTTCGCTCAGAATCTAAAAAGTCATCTCAACAAATAATACATGTTTGACTCTATGCTAAAACTGTTATTTGTACAATGTCAATACAAATTCAAACTTTATGTTATACTCAAAGCTATAATTCAAAATTTGAAATTTTGATGAATAAAAAAAAAAAAAAAAGAGTCATACTATTAAATAGGATTATTATTATTTTTGAAAGCAGAACGATAGCCATATGCAATCATGACACACAATTTGGCCACCCCTGCTATATATCATGTGACTGACGTGTAAACGTCGATTTAGTTGTCGATTTTCACAGTTATTTAACAACTAACATATCGCATCGATGATGTAATATAATTGTCAAATGAATTTACAATTATAAAGAGCAAAGTTTGAAGTATTTTAATCAAAGTAACATTTTTTTTTTTTTCTTGAGTTTACCAAATGAAATTAATTCCAATCACTATAATAGCTGATTTTCACAAAGCAATGATGATGTTAAATAATTATGAAATTTGATTATTTATTTTAGTCGATTTGAATTGAAATATTTCTACTGCGCAAGCATATCATCGTCGTTTTTCACACAATTATTCGTGATCTGTGTACAACATAAACGATATCAACGTGAAACATTCAAAATTTCATTAGCAAAATATTATAAATTATTATCGTTCGCGTTTCAACGGACCATGAACGAATCGAATATGATATTTTTTTATTCACCACTTCGTCCTATAAATTACAATTTCGACGGTTGACGCTGTGTGAACCAAACGTATCTCTGTAAATCGACTGTGAGCGCTCACGTGTAATACAATGTAATAATTATAAATTATTATTTTTATTACATCCGGATATTAAAGTTTATTTTTTGGCAACGAAAAACTTTTTTTTTTTTTTGCAAATCGTCTCGTTCTCCGGTAAGTGTTTAAAATATCAAGTAGCGATTCTAAACGGTTAGTTGAAATAAGAAGTTTATTCTTGACACAATCCTCATCGTTATTGTTACTAGACCGTAAAATGTGCACACATGTGTTGCGTCACTGTTGTTCTCGCGGAGTGGAATCCATTACCTTTAGTGTACGTATAGTTCGGTGTGTTCTGGAGAATCATCGTCAGAGCGCGGCCAATATAGTAATATTAAAAAAAAAAAAGAGGACGACGGGGGAGGGGGGAGAGGGGGCGAAACAAAACGTACAAGTTCAACAAAGAAAGTTTAACGCTGTTATAATAAATCGCCCGACAAACTTCAGGTATATAATATGAATACGGGAAAAAGACAGAGAAAATTAGTTTTTGTTTTAATAAAGTTTCATACTCGGAGCACACAATAAAATGTGTCCAGCCAGTGAGATAAGAACGTGGTGGGAGGGTGAGACAAAGAGAGTGTGGGAGAGGGAGGAAACGCGCGGTTTGGTCTCACCGTGGCTGGTAGGACAGAATGTTAAAATTACACTAGAGTTTATTCTTCATCCGCGCGGAAAAAATAAGGCGATGAGCGTGAAACGCGGTGTACAACGAGCCGAGCACGAGCGCGTCGCACGTTCTTATTGAACTTTATAACCGGTAACGAACCCGATGCTCTGGATTAGAGTACCTAAACAAATTCAAAACGCATTAAAAATAATTATATTATTATAGGACGACAATCGTGCGTGAGAATAACATAACTGCAGTTCCCAAGTACATCCCCAGAGAACTGTTGTTCAGTTGGCGCAGCTTGTAAAATATTACATAAGTCGTGTCAATCTTACCCCTACAGCCGTCACCGACATTATTATAATAGCGAGGGACTAAGATTTATATGTGATAAAAAAAAAAAAAAATATGTCAAAATAATTTGCTCTTAAAAGCTGTATTAAATATTATGTCTACTACACATACAGTCGAAGTTTAGCACTGGTGCTTCGTATTTTCGGTGTTTCAAATTGCAAAAGACAAAATTAATTCGATTCAGAAACAATACGCAATACACCACGACGACAAATAATATGTCACTTACTCTTAAAAAAAAAAAAAAAAAAGTAAGAACTACAAATAATTTATAAAATATTTATCTTAATCTATTACAACAGAAGATACCATTATTAGTGGGTACCTAATGAAGGTATCTTAAAATTTCAGAGGAGTTTGGACCCCTGAAACGAGGCCTTGGGTGGAGGGCTATACACCCCTCCCCCTTAGAGTAGTAGTTTTAGCCCCCAAGCACAATAATTAAAATATGCTACTCGTATAGATATAAATAATATTACAAAGTACAAATTACATAATCAGATTTAAGTTTAGCTCCCCCCCCTCTGAACAACAATTTTAAATACACCCCCGACCCCCCCCCGGGTATGTATACAGGTGTACAAACCTGTGTACTTTTACTTTGTAATCAAATGCTTGATGGACTTAGATGCATTTAGACACCAAAGTTTTGAGCTGAAATTTTTTTTATTTACTCGTACCATAACGAACGGTTTTCTCGATGGTGTGAAAATGTGTATTGAATAGCCGCTAACGGAATATGGATATGCAAATTTTTCGCCCATCGAATTCGTCAGCCAAAGCCTTGGGAAAAGTTTTCTCGCCAACGTCGGGTCTGCGCGGGTCTATTTATCTAACACGCGTGTGCCGCATACCTATATGCGTGAAAAGCAGACATGGTTCGAGTTTATATGGTACACCACCGCAGGGATTAAAATAGTGTTTACCCTGAAATTCAAAGTGCAGTCTGTATATATTCAAATCTATAAAGACAAGTGTGCATTTCCATTTCGATTAAAAATTGTGAACAAAAATGTTTTGACGATAAGTTTCTCGGTAAGAAGAAAATGCATAAAATCTAAACTTTTAATTTAGAAAAAGAACTGATTAAATTCGGTTTGGTTTTAGAATAACTTAAGTGTTTATAATTTTTTTTTTCATTTGAATTGTTAAAATGTAATTTCAGAAAATAATTTAATAAAAAAAAAAAAAAAAAAAATGTTTATTAATAGATTATTAATTAACTCATTAATTAATTTCTTGCTTGTTGAAAAAAACATTCGATTTATATTCATGCAAAAATCAAATATCGTTTTAATAATGTTTATGAAATAATAATTATATTAATTATTCAAATATTAAGGTTTGTAGTAAAGTAAACTTAAAAACGCGATTTTATATAAAAAAAAAAAAAAATGGTGAATATGTTCCAGGAAATACACAGTTAATGTACAATACGTAAATTTTTCAGCATGTTTGTGTTAACAGTTATATAATTATTGTGAAAAAAGTGAGTACAGTGAATATTTAGCTTGCACTTACATAAAAAAATCATCAATTAGTGAATTAACTTAAATCTTAATGCCACAAAACGCCATTTCAAATTTAATCAAAATTTACGTGTCTAACTGGTTTCATAAAACAATATTTGCTGTAAAAATGATTGAACCTTATACTTTTGAGTTTAAAAGTCGATTTTTCGGACAACAAATATCATACCAATTGTTTTACTTAAAAATACACACACCGATTTATATGTAGGTGATTATACACATTTTTAATTCGTAAAAAAGAAAAATCGTGTCAAGTTTTCACAATAATTATTTTTCAAAATGACACACTGTACTTCCATTTTCGTATAACCACCTCGTCGCTCGGTTCGCAGACTTTTTTTGGGTTATAAGTAAATGGTGTGATGCGTAAACTGGTAACGTGGACATTATAAAATAATAAGCGCTATTATAAGGCAAGTCCTACAATGGCTCGGGAGTTGAACGTTTGGTAAGTGCAAGTTAAAAAATCACTAAAAAATGTATGCTAAATATCAGAAAAGCCGGTAAGGTAATGATGGTGGCAGATGTTCGTTCTTTGTCGTTTAACTAATGACGCTCCTAGAGGACGACCTTGACCTCGGTGGTGGATGTAAAGTACTTTTTGGGTGAATCATTTTTAACAATATAATCTCACCTGGTGAATTTAAGTGTTGTATGCCATACGAAATTCGATATCAAATATAAATCAATGCAATCGTTTAGTGATCGCGAACGTAACTCATTGGATAATAAAAATATTGTATTACTGCGAACCGTTTCCGAGTAATAATTGTCGAATTTCGGGTAGTTCGTTCCAAAATTTTGAGTAGGCAATTGAGAATTTCGAAAAATGTCCTCTCTCAAGTACCATCTAGATTCTAGAGGCAAATTTGATATTAGTTACTGGTTGAGACAAAAGAAATAAAAAGCCGGACATATTTTGCACCACAGATATTCTTCGCTCGTCGGGTTAGATACTGTTAATGGGTGTATAGAATTTTAAAGAAACAATAAATCATTTTTTCTTTAATAAGTCGTTTCTGAACGAAGGAAGTTAATATAAAGAACAAAAATGATAGCCGTTTAAAATACACTTACCAAGAATATCCGTCCCGAAGATCGAAGCATATCCGAATTTCTTGTTTATACTTTATATTTAACTTAAATTAATCTAATAAATAAATAAATAAATAAAGATAATAGGAAAAAATGTTCAAATTGTTTTATTTACATTTTCAAAAAAAAAAAATGTTTTTCATATTATTGCCTGTCCATATTTAAATTTTTATAGAGTTTGGATCAAAATTATAGTTCCCGAGTCTTTTTTGTCAAATTTTGGTAGTTCTTCTCCCCTCCTCTTCCGAAAAAATGAGAAATTGAGAAATTCAAAAAATTACCACCTTAAAGTATCAACTAGAGACAAATCCAGTTTCAATAAGTTGCTGATTGAGACTTTTGGACAAGTATTTCTATGTAAAATAGGAAATAAACCCCAGTAAAAACACTAGCTTCTTCACTCGGTTCAGAATCTAAATTGCATTTTTCACATACAACATTTTATTTAGTATTTTTATTCCGGAACGGTGAAAAAACGAATTCTTTTAAATTAACAATATAAATATATAAGTGAGTGCTGATTTTTTTTTTTTTGGAGGGGGAGGGGGGAAGATAGGACTGATTCGAAGAGTTATTTATTGTTACGTAAAATTCGTTTTTATTAGACTTTTACAATATTGTAACGCCATGACGATAAAAATTGTCGTTTGTATTGAAATAAACTAAAATTTTAATGCATTTATAAGGATATAAAGTTACATTGATTTATATTTACCTACGAATTTGATCAAACTTATCTATTCAGCGGAAGGTATAAGTTGCAACGTGAGATTATTCAAAACACAATAAATATAATATATTATTTTGGAAACTCGAAAACGCGTGTCCATCGCGCGACCTTGATCATCACTTTTATTTCACAGAGATAAAGTTATAATTTTGACATGAAAACATATAGTGTTTTACTGCGTACGCGTCAAAATGTTAAGGTTTTTCACCTTTTGACTTTATAATACTATTGTAAACACGTATCGTGTATTGAAATTTAAAATATGTTTGCAAAAAATAAAATATACTAAGTCGGGTTAGCGCTTTTACAATAAAAATATTACAACGAAGTCACGTAGTGCCTGTCTATTTTGCTATTTACACTTACACGATGATCACAATACATATTAAATTGTAAGTTTGCTCGTTCCCCTTTTTCCTTAAATGAATGCACTTTGAACGTGCAATATTCGTTTTGTACGCAACGTCAATATAAATATTATATTATTTCATAAGACGCAATAACCAATCTCAAACGGCTACGATTTTATCAAACCTAAAACTCTCCAAATCATTAATGTCTATAATATTATTTTATCAATTAAACAAAATGTACTTCTTTATTCGACGGTTAAGAGTAACAAGTCACGATTGTGGGTAAAAATTTTAAGGAAAAACTATATCTGAGGAAATTTCAGTTTAATAACCGAATATATATATATATATATATTTTTTTTTTTTTTTTTTAGTTAAGATTTTAAGTACGTGCGAGAAATATTTTGTTGCTTTTACAATAATGGCGTTGGTTACGTTTTATTTCTGATCCCTTTATCAAGAAGAATTGTTGATTACAAAAAGTTTCAAATTGATCGACTTAGGGCAATAGAAAGAAATTTAAACAATCTGTTAAATTTATGAAGTTGATTTGAAAATTTTTCAATGGTTTTCCTAGAAAATTGCAAAATATTATTAGGGGAGGGGGGGAAACTTTAACAATTAAGTTTTTCTCGAAACCGGTTATTATATATGTGTGTGTGTGTTTCCTTCTGTCAAGCACCAATTGAGTGAAATTCATAACAGACAAAATACACAAAAGAAAATTAACTTCTCACACGTATTATTTTAGTTATTCGTAGTATATCGGGTTTCGATTGAATAGAATAATTATTTCACCATTCGATTTTGTTTTACAATTAAAATTCACAAATGCACAAAAGTTTATTATTTTTGTTTAAGTTTTATTCTTGTTTTCTTTACACCATTTAAATAACATTGAAATACATATTTATGATAATGTTCAATTTCATTGCTCTATTTTATTTCTGTTCTGTACTGCTAAAATTTGGTTATGGTTTAGTTTTGGTATTAAAAAAAATAATAATAATAATAACAGATCTTTTAAGATGTTTGTATTTTTATGATAAAATACTTATAAGTAATATCAAACATCATAATATATCGATTAATATAATAATATATAACGTCATTTTTAATTTATTTTATGATTCGTTATTTCTAATATTCCAAAAATAAATATAATTTAATTTTTTTTTGGTTTTTCGGTTCAAAACCCTAAGTAATCCATAGTTAATCCTCATTTCTGGAAGATAATTTGAAAATTTATTTTGAATAAAATGACTGTTTTTATTTGAAATTGTTATTAGAGTGTTTAGTAAGCCAAAAGATATATCATTCACTTTGTTTTATATATATTTTAGTGGATTGAATCCTCCCTCCCCACATGTATGATTGTTGTCTGTAGCCATGCTTTGGAAACTAAAAAGGTGGTTCTTGGCTGCAAAAAGGTTGAAAAACATTGATCTATTCGATAAACTATGAAATTTTTGGTTTGTGTTTTGTTTTTTCATTAAGTTTCACAATGAGTTATTTTCTGAATTTAAACGATTTATTAATATAGTGATTCAGCTAATGGTAATTATGAGATTTTCACATAATGAAATAATTACTACGAGTTATTATATCATTTTTAAATACACAAATAATAATTAATTAGATATTTTTCCAACTCCCATCTTATTTTAGTTTAATTATATCAATAAATTGGCCAAAGATAAATGGAATTAAGGTCTATGGTAGATTATTCGGCTCGTTGGTCTGCTTCTTTGTTACCTTTAAGGTCTAATAAATGAATGATATGAGTTCGATTTTGCTTTGCACATCGTAATATATTTAATCGTTACGTTTACTCGCGACGCCGTTCGCAAGTCTGTGAGAATAATAGTACGTATAATAATATGTTCGCAGGTGTTCGAACGACTGAATTTCAGCTGCGAATAATACGCTGACTGGGTGGGAAAAGTGATATAGCTTTGAGAGGAGACCCCTTGGAACGGTCATAATCATTGTTGATTACTACGGGTTTTAGTTGTATTGGGTAAACAATACAATATTATACGCATAGGCCGCGTACTAGATCTCACTCACCACTGAGCTCGATCGTGCGTTCGGCCTAAACTACATAATATTATTATTATTATTATTATTATTATTTTGTTAAGTTTATAGATTACAACACAGATTGCGAATCTCATAAATATTTGACGACGTTTGACAAGCGAACGCGCTTAAAATAGTTGTGTGTGTGTGTGTGTGTGTGTGTGTGTGTACAATCACAGTGGCGAAATGATTACGTAATAAAACGAGAACGTTTATAATATTATTATAAATGTCAAAAACGTCATAATAATATTATGTCCGTATGTGTGCTTTTAGTAAGTATATGTGTACGCGCGAGTGAGTGTGCGAAAGAATGTATACAAATATTTTTCATTTCGATAGAATCATAATATCGTGCAAATTCCAAATTGTTTTTATTTATTTATTTTTTAATATCTTCTGTCCACTGCTATTTTTTTTTTTTTTTTTAGTTGATTATTTAAATCCGAATTTGATTAAAAAAAAAAAAAAAAACACGTTTTTGACTCCTTACCATAAACTCGTCATTTTTCGAATGCCAAAGGGAAAAATAATAATTCCAAGTATCGTGTTTTATTTACACAATTTGTAACATCGGTATTTATTATTATGACTTAAATATTGAAGAATTTTAATAAAATTTTGTATATATAAACATGATCAAAATATGAAAAACCTACTTAACAACTAATACTCTCATAATAAATTACATAATTATTTATATGTTTTTTTTTTCAACGAAAGGAGTCAAATGCCCTTGTCTTGAAATTGAAAAAAAAATATTTAAATTACGGTAATTATTATCCATTTCACTGCACTTATCTTTTGTGACTGTATAACACTGTTATAGGCGGTAAGGGGGGTGGGAGTTAACCCTTCAAACATACTCAAGGCCTCCTACATTTTTATAAATTACCAATAGAATACCACTAGAGGAGAGGCTTAATGAAGCAAATAAATACTTCCCCCCCCTCTAAATTATTTTTACATTCAATGGGTACTATGAAATTTTTGGTTTCTATTACATCATAGTGCTTGTAATTAATATACTTGAGATAACGAATAAGCGACAGATTTAATTTCGAGTTATTAAAATAAATACGACGACGTTGAGTGTAATTGTAGTTTCGAGGGGATTTCGTTTAAGTGTTACTGAACTAAGATTTGATTTTAACTCATTAAAATTCCGGAAATTCCTTAATAATACATTTCATTATGAACTAAAAAAAATTACATAAAAAAAAAAGTAAATCGTGTCGTTAACAGCACAAATCTGATATTTTATTTTTTGACATTTTTATCACCAAAATAATTCGACACAATCAACTTGCAATACGATATCCGCAACATTCAATACATGTTGTTCAATATATATATATATATATTACAAAAGACAATCGTGACTCGATGTTTATCGCAATTAACAATTAATGTCATCCGAAACGTCCGATTGTCGTGTTTCTCCGCGTAATAATAATATTAAAATAATAATAAATTCTTTATCCTTTGATAACGAAAAGGTAACAAATATTATACAATACCTACAATTGTTTACAGTCATCAGTTCACTACTCTTTCTCTGACGTTAAAAGTAGAGTAAACAAAATATAAAAATATGTCAGAGAACATAAAACATTTTTTGAGGAGATAATTTGATCTAAATTTGACCATTGGTTAAGTACAATAAGGCAAATTTCTTTGAATATAAAAACAATAAAAATTCAAAGAATTTAGATAATGAAAAATAAAAATCGCATTTTAAAATTCATTAATACTCGAAACGAATTTAGTGCTTGGAATGTATTGTTTCAGAGCTACCAGAAAAATTTGGTTAGCATTAAAAATCTGCATTTTATTTATAGAAAGGGCTGAGATGACTTCAAAACTCGAAATGTGTATTTTTAATAACTTGAATATTAAAAATCCGTGTACTTCACAACATCGGTATTCTTCATTCCTATGGTGCAATACTGTTAGTGGGCGTGTTAAACTATTAAAAAAAAAAAATGAATAATAACTTCATAAATTAAATGATTTAAAGTGGAGCTTTAGTTTATTTAATAAAATTGAATTACATTTTTTAAATTTTCTCACCCTGAAAACTGTGAACAGGTAAAAAATTGTCACAATACATTTTTTAAACATATTAAATTAAAATTTTTCTTACAATAAAATATTTTCTATCCATTAATAACTTTTAATAAAGTTTAGATTAAAAAAAAAAGAAGTTTTAATGGCTTTTCTGTAAAAATTTGGGTAGCTATTCTCAAACTTAGAAAATAATAATTATTGAGAATTTTTCAATTTATCAAGATGTTAAAATTTTTTTTCGAATTTCGGATCGAAAAATTTTTCAAATTCAAATTTTCATTTTCTCCTTCAGAAGTACTTAGAAACGAATTCGTGACGACGAAACAACACGCATCGTCCCCGACAAACATTGGAAAATTCGAGCCGAAATTCGCCGAAATCCTAGTCAGTGATAATTAGGCTTAGAAACTTCTAGCATTTGCATAATTTTGTTAATTATTGTTAAAAATAGCAGAGTGCGAAATAAATTCATTTCTTGGTGCCACGGTGTCAGATCTAAAATTTGAATGTGCATATTTTTGCATATTTGATAGATTTTGCAGAAAAGTGTTTATTTTAAAATTGTTATGCTTATTTTGCATATTTTGACAATTTTTTTGAACATTTTTGAACCGATGAGGAAAAAAAAAATATTGATGCTTCCCCAGTAATATACTATCTACAATCCACCACTCTGACACCCGTATACTATAACTTGTGTTGGTATAAATTATACTATAAACCCGTATCGACATTAGGATCGGAATGAACGGAAAACACTAAAATTTAAATCAATTACCTTTAAAAAATTCTATTTATTAAATCATTTTCTATTGAAGTAATAATATTCTAATATAGAAATATATAATATAAATTCTATTAAAATAAATATATTAAATTTTACCACAAATTTGTTATATTTAATTTATTTCGGGGCATGTCTCAGTACGAATACGGTTATTTTTAAATGTATATTTTATAGCATATTTGGCCATTTTTTGGTGCATATTTACATGCATATTTTTCGGTATTTTTTTAGAGCTTTAAGTCCCTAAGCCTAGTGATAATAATAATAATAATATCCAGTTTATTACTCACGTTTGTTTCGAGGCCGATTTAGAATCATAAATAATAATATCACACGAACAAACCACTTAAGGGCCAATATTTCAGAAGACCTATTATTATTTTTTTCAAAAATAGCTTTCCAAAACCAAAATCAATATAACGAGCGACGAACAAAACTCGATCGAAAATGACCATTGTCCACGCATCAAGCTACCGGACTTATATAAATATATATATATATATATATATATAGTAAAAGACGTTGTAAACTCAGAAATAAAATACGCAACAACTCACGGAATTTCGGGACGTTGTTGACGCGTCCGTGTGTGCGTGCGTCCGACCGGCGGAGGAAAATAAAGTGAGAACGTCGAACGTGACATATGCGATTCAAGCCATTGCGGAATTCCGTTCGCTTTCGATTTGAAAATACAACCATTACCGCGGTTACGGTGATAGGTGTGCTAGGCATGGCCGGGGGGGGGGGTCCGTGCACTATTGATGCGGGCTTGACCATTTCCGCCGCCGCCGCCGCCGCCACGGTAATCTTCGGTTGTTTGCTTTTTGCACACGATCTCGGAGAAACGCGGACCGTTGATTGATTTAGAACGCCAGCGACCTCCGACATGAATTTATAAACGGGCCGTAAAACGGAAATACGGCGCCGTGGGGGAGGGGCACCGGTAGTGGGCGTACCGCGGCGTGGGTGTAGGCTAGGCGATCAGTGTGGGGGCTATCGTGTATAGATGAATTCGAGTCGATCGCGACACCCTTTCGCATTTTCTTGAGTTTTTAAATTTTTTCAGAAAACAAATGAAATAAAAACAGTAGTATAGTTAAAAAAAATAGTAATAAGTTAAAAGTACTTAATAATTTGTAATCAAATATATTAAAATACAATATGTAGTTGTGAAACGAATTTATATTGTAAATAAAAAGTACCCACCAATAAAAGATATTATTATATACATATTATAATATGTAACACGCATGTACATTTAATATATTTTTTTGTTTATTGGCCCTTTTTTTTTTTTTTTTTTTGGAATCTGAACGAAGTGAAGAAGCTAGTTTTAGAAGTGTTTTTACAATGATGTTTATTTATTTTTTTATTTTTTTTTCTGTGTAGAACTTTTCGTATGGAAATACTTGTCCAAAAGTTTCGATCAATAACATTTTGAAACCGAATTGGCCTCTAGATTGTACTTAATAGAGGTCATTTTTTGAATTTCTCAATTCTTCAATTTTTTTTTTTTTTGGAAAAAACTACCCAAAATTTGACAAAAACGACTCGAAAACCATCATTTTTTTATCAGAATTTTATGAAAATT
>JAIPRM010012083.1:0-12385 GCA_025469315.1 Stegophylla sp. TES_Ste_2020 | reverse complement strand
TTTCCGAGTCGTTTATGTCAAATTTTGGGTAGTTTTTTCCAAAATAATAATCGAAAAATTGAGAAATTCAAAAAATGACCTCTCTAAAGTACAATCTAGAAGAAAATCCAGTTTCAGAGAGGTACTGATCGAAATTTTTGGACAAGTATTTCTATACGAAAAAGTGTTAACAGAAAAAAAAAAGAATAAAAAAAAAAAATAAATAAATAAACATCATTGTAAAAACGTAATCTAAAATGGGTTTATCACGTCCGAGACGAAAATATCAAAACTAACAAAATTCACGGATCTGGATAAAACTGGACAGCGCACGTGACCGTACAAAAGAAATACACGTATAAATTAAGGGGAAAATACTGCTCGCGTAACGTTATATTATTATTTGTAAGTATAGCGATCACGTGGTGCGTACAGTTGTCGACGGCGGTGTGCTGGACCTCATTAAAAATCGAAATGGAGAAAAAAATAATAGAATCGGAGACGGACGAAACCGAAGAAGAAAGCGCACGATCACAAATTCGGTAATCGCAGCTCCGACTGCGGAAGAAATCGAATCGAGTGTACGCGGGAGGAGAGGGCAGGGACCACGTGCGATATCATATTCCCTGTGCCGCCAATTAAAAATATCAACTTTTGAAAGGGTCTTGGGGGCGGGGAAGAGTGTAGTAAACCGACACGCGATAAATCAGTGTTGGTTGACTAATTTTCCGGAGGACAAAATAAAAATAAAAATATAATTAATAATTCACGGATGGGAGGCTACCCGCATCTCGATTGGCTCAGAAATAGTCGTCCTAGAGCACATCGTAATTGGTAGAATTATTAAAAACGTTCCAAATAACGATTTTAAGGTTATGTTCTCTGTATCGTCGTCGCAACAGTCATTAAAATCTCAAAAACCATTATCAGTTTTAAATAATCAATTTACCAATATCGATAAATTTTTATTTTTTTTATTTCTGAAATACTACATAAAGCATTATTACTATATGAACATTAAATGTTTATGGTAAGAGTGTTTTTAGATTCTGAACGTAGTGAAGAAGCTTATGTTTTTACAATGATGTTTATTTATTTTTTTTCTTCCTCTGTGAACACTTTTTCGTATAGAACTAATGGTCCAAAAGTTTCGATCAGTAACTTTATAGATCCAAAATCGAACCCAGATGGTACTTTTAAGAGGTCATTTTTCAAATTTCTCAATATTTTTTTTAAAAATGCGAAAAAACTGAAAAAAAATTGTCAAAAAACGGCAAAATACGCAATTACCGCAATTTCCGTAAAATTGAAAATTACTTTTTGATATAACTTCTAAAATAATGCAACTAAGGGCTTGAATCTTTCACCAACCACTAAAAATAATTACAAGAACATTTCATGTAAATTTAAAAAAGATTTGATCAATTTTGAGTTAAGTACAGCATTTTGAAAATTTCGGAAATTTTTAACTTTTTGTTAGTTTTTATGTAATATAATTTTTGATTTTTGATATTAAGACTTGAAAATTCAATATGATCTCACTGACATATATGTCTACTTGACCTGAAAAAATTTCAAAAATCGTTAGTCAACTTTTTTTTTTATAACCCTTTGAAGTTTGAATTTCGACTAAATTCGTTAGTTTCACCTAAAATTACGCACTTTAAAGTACATATAAGTGAACCGATTGTTTTGAAATTTGGTGTATAGATAGAGAATTTCATTTCGAATATTTTGGTGCGATAAAATTTCTTACGGACAAAGAATTAAACATTTTACAAGGGTATGACTGAAAAAAAGTCGAAGAAAGTACGGCCAAATTAATCGAGTATTTTATTTCTAGACACTAATTATTGGTGTATTGTTATTCGCCAATCTTATCCTACGTATTTTTCAACGCTAAATATACGATTGAAGTCGGTAATTATGGTGTGGCTTATATAAACTACACTACTCACCCAACACTATTAAATAATAGTAATTATTTGTCAAGCATATTATCTAATCTACTATTTTATATTTATATTATTAACTTCCTTCGTTCAGAATCGTTTTGATTGAAGAAATGATTTATCGTTTCTTTTAAATTCAATGCATCCGTCGAGAGTATCTCACATGACGTGCGAAGAACACCCCGACGAGCGAAGTACACACTTTTTTTTTTTGTGTACATTTGTTTTGTGTACGAATACTCGTTCAAAAGTTTCGACGAGGACATTTTCGTATCACAACTATTTACCTCTAGACCAGTGGTTCTCAATCTTTTTAGAACCACAACCCAAATTTTTCTTCAAAAACCTATCGCGACCCACATGATTTTACATTTTTAGGATAAAAAGGTAGTTTTTAAAAATCAAAATTAGATTAATACTTTAATCATTTATTAATTAATCGGTGTATAAGGAATATAATTTTACAAATGTATACAGATGTGCTACTTCATCATTTTTACATTGGACTTTGGTTAAAAGAGTAATTTTTTGAGAATTTATATAATTCAATAAGTTTTTCACGACCCCCCAAAAATTGACTCGAGACCCACCTGCAGTGGGTCGCGACCCACACTAAAAGAAACGCTGCTCTAGATGTTACTGTAGAGAGATCATTTTTTTTTTTTTCGAAAATCTCAATTGTTTTCTCAAAGTATTACTATAATATACTCGGAAAATATCTTTTTTTTTTTGATTCAAACTCAATGAAAACTTAAACATAGTTGGAAAAAAATCCGAATTTTCGCGTTTTTATGGCCAAAAGAGTTGGGGGGGGGGCAGTGGGTATGCTATAGTCATCGCCCTGTATATAATAACACACACACACACACATAGGTAAATATACCGTGTGGTTTTATCGTAATATATTCGCGCGTATTGCTCGCCATTTATTTATTACGTTATAGTCTGTGCGTCTGCCGCAGCTGCAACAATAAATTATTATATTACTTCAATAATAATAATAATAATAATAATAATATGATTGTGCGCTCGACAGATAAACACAATAGGATCGTAAATACGATGCTCCCGACAGACGGCCAGTCAGATATTATTTATACGGTATTAAAAATCGTTAACCTTAAACGTGTTTGTCTGTCGTCGTCGTTTTTCCACTTACCCTCTCGGCCCGACGAGACCGACGTCCGTGATAGTTTTTGCGCAAGAAGG
The DNA here is from genome assembly GCA_025469315.1 of Stegophylla sp. TES_Ste_2020. Classification (NCBI taxonomy): domain Eukaryota; kingdom Metazoa; phylum Arthropoda; class Insecta; order Hemiptera; family Aphididae; genus Stegophylla; species Stegophylla sp. TES_Ste_2020. The sequence continues at coordinate 9,245 of JAIPRM010012083.1, read as the reverse complement.
CACAGTTCGCCATTATAATAATAATAGTAATAATAGTAATAATAACGTGACAAATGACGCGGTCGGCCCCGCGTGACGATTTAATCAGCTGTTTATATTTTGCAGTATATTATACGCGCGTATATGTTATTATTATTATTATTATTATTATCGTCACTATTGTAATAATATAATATACGAGTACAGTCGGTACCATCGATAACGAGGCCGGTCGTAACGCGACATATGGGGTTTAAACAACGACGTTAATTTCAAGGACCCGGCAAAATTCCGTTTATTTATACAATATACAAAAAAGCCGGACATACTTCGCACGACGGGTGGTATTCTCTTGACGGGCGTATTAAATTTTAAAGAAACGATAAATCATTTCTTCAGTAAAACGACACTGAACGAAGGAAGTTAATAATATAAGAAAAAAAAAAATGCAAAAATTCGGAGAGCTGGGCTGGAATCGAACCTGGTACTGTCGGCGTGCTAGGCCGGGTTCTTTACCACTAGGCCGCAGTACATAACTTGACCATGTAGATGAATTATATGTACGTTAAAGTGCGTAATTTTAAGTAAAACTAACGATTTTTGAAAAATTTTCAGATCAATTAGACATACATGAAACTCACTACTCAAATTTATTTTTGATAACTCTGCTTTATATCCTACAGTTAAATTATTTAAAGATTTGGAGATACTTAATATTTTAAACTCATTATATACACCAAGAACATATTATTTTGTTTGTTATTTTATAATATTAAACTATTCATTGATGTTCCATGTCATACTTACTAATATCAACATCCCTAAAATGAACACTGTATTTGGTCAACAAAGCCCTAAATATTAATTTATTCAATATCGTATAAATTTAATTTCAATAGCTTCTTAATGTATAAAAAATATATATCTAACGTTTTGTCACAATAACTGTTATTTTAAGTTTTTTTTCTTAGCCAATGTTCAAATGCGAATAGCTAATTACATTACTTATATTATTTTAAATTTAAATCTTATTCTACTGTATCACAAACTCTCTCTTTTCGGCACGAGCTTTTATTATTATTATTATATGATATTGTACGGTTAGATTAGGTTAGGTTAGAGACATTTAGTGTTTTTGTCACTATTCTAAGATGAAATGAAAAATGTATTTACCGCCCACAGGCCGAAAGTTACTTTACAGCCCATGTTTACAGTTCCATGGAAAAAAAAGATATCCAAGGAGTATTATAAATATACGAGGTTGGGCGGTAAAATTATTTTACATCCCGCTAGCATGGAAAAAGAAAGTTATCCAAGGAGTATTATAAATATATGAACTTTGACGAAAAAACAACAAGACGTGTGGCTGGTGCGGGAAGGCAATTCCATTCTTGGGCGAAATGTACAGTGACTGAAATTCTTCACTTCCCGCCCTTGTCACACGATATATTATTAGATTCTGAGCGAAGTGAAGAACCTATTGTTTTTACAATAATGTTTAGTAATTATTTTATTTATTCAAAAGCTTCAACCAGTAAATTTTTGAAACCGAATTTGCCTCTAGATGGTACTTTGAAGAGGCAATTTTTCGAAATTCTCAATTCTTTTTCATGATTTAGGAAAAACTATCCAAAATTTAACAAAAAATACTCGGAAACTAATCCAAATTCTATGAAAATTGAAATTTCGAAAATATAAAAAAACAATTATGGAAATTTTTTTCTAACTTCTTGCACTTTTTTTCTCGTCAACAATTTTTTAGATTCTGAGCGAAACAATAAAGCTAGTATTTTTATTTTTAGTAAAATGGTCTTTTTTTCATTTTTTTTATTTATCGGATAAAAAAAAGTAAAGTAAATTGAATTAAAGTAATATAAAGCAAAGATAGATAAAGTATAGATAAGAATAGTAGTCGTCAATTGTATAGTAAACGATTGCATTAAAAATCATGTAAAATTTGTAATAAGAACCCAAACAAGTATGAGACTCTTTTGTAGTATTTCGAAATTTTTGATATGACCAGACTATTGCAAATTCCTAACCAAGTGCCTAAATTCCAAAATAGACTTCACCGGTCTATAGTAAAGTACAGATTGTGTTTTGAAATTTAGCACAAATCTTCTTTAAAACACCAAAAACCTCTTCACGCTTCACTATAATTTAATCAATATGCTTTCTCGTCTATACTTAACTTATATTTGCTCTACTTTACTGTTTTTGCTTTGCGTATGACTTAAAACTTCAGTGCATACCCATTGATTGTCCCGAAAAATCATAAGTAGGTATACAGCGTATATTATGAAGTTGTGGAAACTCCACTGATAACATAAAAAAAATGATAATATTGTTTGTTTCGATTAGTTAATAATATGCACACTTATATCTTGTATTAGGAACAACAGTGGTGTGGAATGCCCTTTTTTTCAGAAAAATTAACAACTTTGGCGTGACGGTAAACGTAGTAGCCGTGTCAAGTTCACCGGCGACGTGACGAACGTTCAATTACAGTTTTTTAATTATTGTAATTATTATAACTTGATGCGGTGATATAGACTTTCAGTATCGCATTATGTGTCCGTTACAAAGCACGCAAACCCGACCGAAGACTTGATAGTAGTATCATTAAAAGTTCAAAATCTAGTCATTAAGCTGTCGCGCACGTTATTATTATCGAATAATTACCGCGTTGCGAGCTGGCGTTTTCGTGGCGACGGCGCGGCGGGTTGATTCGGTCAATAGTTCAAACTCTTCGTGTTATCCAAAAATTATTTGAATAAGGGAGCAGGGTGGATTGAAATTTATTCAATACCATTAATGTTAGTTTTATTAATTATTCATCAAAACATTTTTTGCACTATTTTTTTCCTTTTTCGGAATGTTCAAGTTATCATAAAAACTTTATTTTCCATAACTTCTTTTTCCGGTTCACCTTTAAGGTACCCTGCGATACATACTTTATCACTGTGGGATTTTATTTCAGTGCATTTGATGTATTGAAATCAAATTTTGAACGAGTAGTTTTCGAATTAATCATTCTAAGTATTAAGAATAATAATCTCTCCCACAGGTACATAATATATATCTACACGTCATGTACTCAGTTGTTATATTAGTATAAATCCAAACGTATGTATGTCTTAGGTGAAAAAGGGGTTAGCATGCTTATTGGTTCACCATAATATATATTGCAATTAGGGAACGGATTGTATTGTAAAAAAAAAAAAATCAATACTTATGTATCAATTTTTTTCAAAATTTGGAATAAAATGTTCAAAGTATGTAAATATTTACCTATATCTAAAATACTGCAGTGTTACATTGTTATCTATAGGTATTTATGATATCATTAAACCTCTTCTGTATAGGTGACATGCTGGAAAATAAGTACGTAAATGCCATTTAGGTACCTAACATAGAAAATTTTTTGGTTGTCTTTGTAAATTACTAAACTTTTTTTTTTTTTTTTTTTTGGCTTTTATTGCCTATTAAACTTATCGATGGCGTAATTTATAGTGTGCACACTGGTACGTGATTGCCGTTTAGATGAAGCAGATATTATAATGATTGTCATAGTCTAATATCAATGAAAAAGTCGAAAAAATCAAATAAATCCTCTGAATAACAAACACTCTCGGCCACTAAAATTTTGTCCGCTATATTCAGAGTGGGGTTCATACACCCCCGTTTCTGAACAAATTTTCGCTATTGGGAAGTTTCATTGTATTACTAAAAAATATTAACTTGGTGTACAAAATATGTAAAAATATAATATATTTATACCGAAATATTATGTATGAGTAGGTATGTAAAATACGTTTTGGGATTATTTCAATGTAGAATGATCTAAATAGTGCACGTTTTTTTTATCAGCAAAAAAAACATCTCGTTCCAGTGAAAACGCGTATTTACAATAAAATCCGTTCCCGAACTGTAATTATTTAGCTATTGGGTTAACTAGTAGTTCAGCGTTTATTTTTGAATACGTCACGCGGTTGTTAACGCGCGTTTTATATCTCCGAATCACTGACAGTAAACAAAAATTTACTCAGAAACCGACTCGTATAACAATATATTATGTTAAAATTGTGCAGGTAGCACGATAACACATGCATACAAATGAATTTTAGTTTTGGTATCATGAATTTATGACAGTACTTCCTTATACGTCCTGTTTTTGGATTTATGGAAACTCAGTTTCCCTCTGTCCGCGTCGAAAATATTTCAAATCACTTATTTTTTGGATGTCGTTCAAGTGCACATGATAATTTGAGATTTTTACTATTGCCACAACTCCAATCAACTAAAAAAACGTTATTTGAAAAAAAAGTAAATAAATAATGAATAATAAATATCGACTTATTCCATCTTTAATTTTTAGATTCTGAACGAAGTTATAACATAACTGATGTTAAAATGTTAAGCCAAATGGGTATTTTTCGTTTCTCAAGTCTAACAAATCTGAGCTGTGCTTCCGTTTATTTACAGACTCAAAAAATATAAAATATATTATTATATTCATCAAAAAATGCAATTTTTACTTGCCTATTGAATTCTAAACGATAACAAGAAGCTAGTGTTTTTACAATAATGTTTATTTTTTCTGTGAACACTTTTTCGTATGGATCTACTTAAGTCTCGATCAGCAAATATTTGAAACCGGATTTGCCTCTAGTCGGTACTTTAAAGAGGTCAATTCTTAATTTTTTTTTGGAGAAACTACCCGAAATTCGACAAAAAAGACCATCATTTTTCGATTCAAACTTGATGAAAATTTAAACACAGACAATAATTATACGAGAAACATTTTGCTATATCCGTGCGTCGTACACGCGTACAGGACGTATGTATATGGTACGTCAGTGGCGTAAGTCGTGTCCTACATAAACGCGCGCGTACACTTATACCCAAACACATTGAATGTGTAATTATTAATAACGTACATTACGGGCGGTCTGAAAAGATCGTGTGTTTCCGATACGGGACAGCGCACAAACCGTCGCGGATAATAATAATTACACTATAAATCAGCGGTGGCGGCGGCTCCGTTAGCGGAAAGCGACGACCGAACACCTTTTGCCGAGCAGCTTCGGTTAATTATTATCATTATTATAATTACTATTATTATCATCATTGTTTTGATGACGATATCGATCTGTGAACGGACGACGACGGTGTTTTATGCGATCGGTTATCAGAGACGACTGGACGACTGGGCTCGTTCCCTAATAGCACAAAGACCTTCCTAGGTAGGTGTCATAAGAGGAGTGGCGTGCCCAGGAATTTCTGATGGGAGGGGACGTAATCTGGAAGTGGGGTGGGAAATAAATCCAGGACAGGAAATTATATACCCAGTCATAGATACAATTAGGGGGAATTATCCTGCCACGACCATTCAAAACTCCCTAGATTTTGGAAAAGTTGGATAAAATTAATACTCATTGAATAAGAGAGGCAAAATCAATGAAATAAACATATTTGGTCCCCTCCCCCTTTAATTTTTTTATCCTAATTACACCAATATGCCCAGTGAATTTTAATTAGAACAAAAATAGCGTTTTCTTGCTTTACTCGAAATAAATCTTTTCACTTTTTCGTGTCATTATCCTATGAAAACTTTTTTCAATTAAAAAAAATTACATTTTGACTGACTACAAGTTACTATTTTAGTCATTTTACGGTATTTAATATAATGTGGTTTAAACAACAAAAAACTTTAACAGCTTTTTTTTACACACAACGTAGCATTTAATTAATAAATGTCTTTCATTTATTTTTATTACATATTTAATTTCGTATAAATACTTATAACTAGTTACTGTTCATATGCAAAATAACCACAGTTGTAAATATATCTACAAGTTACAACCCTAGTAAAGACTATTGACATTGTATAAGACATTGTTTCTCATTTATTTTTTATGTTATTAATTTCCTTCGTTCAGAATCGTTTTATTGAAGAAATGATTTATCATTTCTTTAAAATTCAATACACCCGTCAAGAGAATCCCACCCATCATGCGAAGTATGTCCGGCTTTTTTAATTTGATATAGTTATCTAATAATTCAACAGTCACTACAGAGAATATTTATTTATTTTATAAATTCACTCGCGTGAAGTTCTACCGGAAATACTATTTTTGCCCTGTCCACGACCCCTACGTATTAATAATAATCGCGTGTTCGCCCGTCGGCGACGACGACGACGTTAATGAACCGCCGAACGATTTACGAGACAAACGCAAACGGTTCCGGCACCACGTCTGCATCAGTGTTGTTATTATAACCTCATTGAAACGCATTCGTTTATATATATATTCTTTGGCGGCGTCCGCGTAAACAATGACCCGCGGCGGCTTTTTAAACGATTCCACCGAAACCACCGACTTCACCGGCCGCCGCGTCGGTTTTCCGGTTAATTACCGTAAACCAACAACCGCGGACCTACCCGCGATAAGCTTTCCAAAAACAAATGGGTCGCGACGCGACCCCGCGAATACAATACGCGCAACGTACAGGGTGAACTTTCAGAGCAAACTCGTCCCGTTTTGACCGCATCCAGTGCTACAATATTGTGGAGCTCTTGGTGGGTGTATTAAATTTTAAAGAAACGATAAATCATTTTGTCAATAAGACGATTCTGAACGAAGGAAGTCATAATAATATAAAAAACAATAATAGTCGTCGTTTTCAACACACCCACCAAGAGTATCTGATCCGAGAAGCGAAGAATATTCGTGGTGCGAAGTATGTACGGCTTTCTTGTCTATACTTTACTTCATTTTACATAGGAAAAAAATTTAATGAGAAAAAAATTTTAGAAAAATGCCCAAATTATTTTTTTATATTTTCAAAATTTTCCTACGTCAAAATATTTTTCATATTATTGTCTATCTTTGTTTAAATTCTCAAAAATTTCGAATCAAAAAATGATGGTTTCCGAGTCTATTTTGTCAAATTTTAGGTAGTTTTTCAAAAAAAAATTAAAAATTGAGAAATTAAAAAAATGACCTCTTTGGAGGTAGTGAAAAAGAAACCGAGAAACTGATTTTGAATTTTTTTTGATTTTCTCGAGTGGAAATCATTACCATAACCATATTATATACATAAAGAAAGTGCAAATGGATGTTTTTATTGTTATTTGACCGAATTTTGACAATCTGCTAAACTCAAAATTCAAAAATCATCAAAACAAATCAATTTATTTCTTTTCCTAGAACGTCGGGGCAATGTCTGTGTTTAAAGAAAACCATTGAACTCGGGAAATCGTGCGGACGAAAAAGGGTAGAAAACCATTTTTGTTTTAAAGTTTAAATCTCTCGTGAAAAAAAAACCAAAATTAATCTACAGGGTTGAAAACACGTTTACCTATATGTGCTCAGCATAAAACACCCTGTATACGCGTTGTAGTAGTGTTCGCACATGCGCGTTTGCCCCTCAATTCTTTCCCCTGAACACGGCGATAACGGCCGTTATAAATACGGAAAAGGTTCATTAGGATAAACGACTTGCGTGCAAAGACGCCGTTCCGTCGATAATTGTTGCCCGGGCTGTGGCTGTCAACTAATTTTGTTGTTTTTTTTTGTGTTCCTTTACAACCATCAAGTCACGTTGCCGCCACGCACCAAAAATCATGTAATAAATTATATAAATTATAATTATTAATTGTAATAATTATATTAATTATAACGCGGTACACGAACGGCGAAATTCCATTGCGGCGGACATCCAAATGAAAATTGTCTGCTTTTTCAAAATTTCTGTTATGAACCAGTCCCCGGACGTGACTCGACCCCAGTTTCGAAGCAGTGATGGAGGGGGGGGGGTCAAAGGGAGCATTCATTGCCCCTCTTTTTCAGGCTCCAAGATTATAGATTTTTCCGAGTTTTTCAAGTATTCAGAACACTTGTTAACAGTAGGTACTCGATACAATAATAGTTATAGCATTAACAATAAATGTTATTAAATTAAAATATAACCTAATACTAGTTTATTATAGCTGATTGGTGGCGATAGGACACCAGCTGATCTCTTTTGGAGTCTATTACCGTGGTTGTGGTCATTGTTCAGAATGTGACCACCTGTAACCAGTATAATTATTATGACTTAATCGTAGCATATTACAAAACCCCAAATTTTATTTATAAAATACTTCGTTTATCATTAATAATATTATGGTAGTTGTATCTAGGTCCGGTGGGGCGTTGTGATTTTATGTGCATACATACTATAGTAATAAAAACCAAAAGCTGAAACCTTGAGAGTTTAACGCAAGGGAATAAACTTTTTGAAAATTCGAGTTTTTCAAAAAATGTTTTTCCTAATTTCAAATCTAAAAATCAACGCGTAAGTCAAAATATTTTTTCCTTTTCGGGAAAGGTGAGCGTGTTGAAAATGACGACTATATTATTGTTCTTTATAATATTAACTTCCTTCGTTCAGAATCGTTTTATTGAAGAAATGATTTATCGTTTCTTTAAAATTAAATACACCCGTCGAGAGAATACCACCCGTCGTGCGAAGAACACCCATCGTGCGAAGTATGTCCGGTTTTTTTTTTTTTTTTTTTTTTATTTAATTTACCAAATCGGAGTTAATCGATGACGAATTCAAAAATGTAAAAATTAATATATTTAGTACAGATATATCCGTACGGATACATTCATCGGTAACGTCGTGGCACGACCTGTTTGAATAACGATCGCTCGATCTCTTCGCTCCTCTCGAAACCGTATATACACAGTACGCATACAAGTTGATGAATTAATATCTCCGAACAGCGTTCGCCCATCGGTTGGCGCGCGCACTCACACACACACACACACACACACACTTGTTGATTATATCGCACGTTAATTAAAACATCGATTCCCGAAGATCGTATCGAAAGCGCTTATTATAATGCGTATGTACCTATACCTACGTACGTGGCAATATGTATTTATTATGTTATTATAATATTATTATGTGTATAAACGCGTATTTAGTTACACGAGAGTTGTCTGTACAGAGTCAGATCGACGGCCGATACGAAGAAGCACATTAATATTATTATGTACTCTTACACACACACACACACACACACACTCGCTGCAACGTCGATCTCGCGTTTACATGATATACAGGGTGGTTCAGTTCTATTTGACAAATAACTTTTGTTCTATTAATAATTTTTAACTCTTTTTTTTTTTTTTTAATTATTACTACAATATTGCGCTACGAGAATAACGTGTATTTTTTTTTTTTTATGACTCAAATTTGAAATGGTT
>JAIPRM010012081.1:0-12386 GCA_025469315.1 Stegophylla sp. TES_Ste_2020 | reverse complement strand
GTCAAATTTTGGGTAGTTTTTTCCAAAAAAAAAATTGAAAAATTGAGAAATTCAAAAAATGACCTTTTTAAAGTACAATCAAGAGGCAAATCCGGTTTCAAAAAGTTATTGATCGAAACTTTTGGACAAGTATTTCTATACGAAAAGTTGTACACAGAAAAAAAAAATAAAAAATAAAAATAAAAATAAACATCATTGTAAAAACACTAGCTTCTTCACTTCGCTCAGAATCTAAAATCGTATAATAAACGATCGAATAATAATAACATTTTACCAGATTTTTACGTGTTTCTAAACAAAGATTTTTCCACGATTCCATCTTGTTTTTATAAATATAAAATTCCACAATTCCACAGATTCTACTACCCATTTGGAAAATAGTTCCACTTTATACGCCCCCGGATTTTTTGTGAAATATTCGTGTGACAAAGGTGATTTCAGTTTAACCCCGTCGCAGCCGTTACGAATAGCGAGTAAAACGTTTTGTTGTTTCGATTCACATTTCTATTTTTCATACTTCTATGCGTGTTATCGGTCAGTCGATCTGCGAGCAAACCTACCTAATTGCTATATTGAACTCGCATATTTTATTAAAACGCATAAAACCTTTCCGTCGATGTGAAATAAAATTATAGTCCAGTCGCGTTATACTATCTGTACGAATAACGGTTTGTTTAAAAACAGTGTTTTATGTTTTTATGCGAAAAAGAATTTAAATAACCCCCGTGAATGGTTTATGGCCGTAATAAATTAAAAACAAAGGCTTTTAAAATATTTCGCTGTATGTTTCATTATAACGCTCACCCGAACGCGCAGTGAATTATAATGCACACCATTTTGTTGTAGAACTAGAATGTGTTTTACTTAATGTCAAAATAAGGTATTACTGAGGTAATTACACAGTATGGTGTAAATAATACCAGGAATATAATATTTTACCTGGTCATAGGAACGCAGTGTGATTACCACAGGTATACTTGGTTACCAGCATTTGAGAAGAGGGATGATTGTCATTTGATTTTAGTACCTACAACTTATAAATTAAAATATTAAGTATTTAATAATATTGATTCATAATATTTTTTATTTTAGATTTGTGTAATTACAATGATGTTTATTTCAGATTTTAAGCAGAGCGAAGAAGCTTATGATTTTACAATGATATTTATTTATTTTTCTTTCTGTGAACATTTTTTTGTATAAAAATACTTGTCCAACAGTTTCGATCAGTATCTTTATAGGTCTGAGGTCACACTCAGATGGTACTTTAAACAAGTCATTTTTGAAATTTTTCACTACCTTTTTCCAAAAACGAGGAAAATCTGTCGAAAAATTGACAAAAAACGGTAAAATATGCTATTGTTGGAATTTTTAAAAAATTGAAAATTATTTTTTATCAAAACTACAAAAAAAAAATGTAGCTATAATTTTAAAATATTCACCAAATACTAAAAATCGTCACGAGAACACTTCATAAAAGTTTCAAAAGCTTTTGATCAATTTTGAGATAAGTATAGCATTTTGAAAATATTGGGAATTTCTTGTTTTTCGTAAGTTTTTTTTCCATAAAATGTTTATTCTTGGTATTAAGAATTATAAATTTAAAGTGACTTGACTCATGTATATGTCTAATTGATCTAAAAAAATCTAAAAAAAAGTGTCATATTTTCAAATTTTTCGGTCATCAAAGTACATATCGTCGATATTATTGTTTATCTATGTTTAAATTTTGATAATCTTTAGTTTAAAAAAAAAAAAAGTTTTAAAGGCGTTTACATCCAATTATAGACATTTTTTATTAAATTTTGGAAAAACTATTGAGAATTTTGAAAAATGACTTCCTAGAAATACTTAATTGAAACAAATTTTGATTCAAAAAGTGGTTGGTCGTAGTTTTAGAATTAATGTGAAATTAATAAAATAGATTTTATTAAAATCTTGTTTACGCCATACTATACTCATTATATTCATTTTTTCGTATTGTTTTTCTTGTTTTTTGGAAAAAATATTAAAAAAATTTAAAAATGACCTTCTATAAAAATACAGTCTGTGGCAAAATTATGATTCAAAAAGTTACTGTATAAAACTTTTTGAGAATTATTTTTATACGAAAACGTGTTAACACAAAAAACAAAAAGAAACACCAGTGTAAATACTCTATAGCTTCTCTGCTCCATTCGGAAACTTAAAAAGTTGTAGTTCATATAAAAATAAAAAATAAAAATAAATAGTCGTGATTCTGAAATATTGTGTTAATATTGTTCCTGTATAAAAGTACGATATTAAACCTTGCCCAGAATAATATTGTTCTCTGTATGCGACCGATGTTACGGTTTTATTTTATTAAATAAAGGATACCGCAAGCAGGATAAACGACGATTTTCGTAATATTCGTATTTTTTCTTAAACAAATATCACGTGACGTTTACATGTACGCGCCGTGTCCACGCCATACCGTCATAAAAATCCCGAAAGCTTAATAATATTTTATGGTGTCGTTATTACGCGTGTCATGTTTGGATTGGCGAAAAATCTGTACACTTCAAAGAATATTAGATATTATTAGACGGACGTGTATTAATCGTTATAGTCAGGAACGCGTTGATGTTATAATATATTATGATAAATCATTTTAATACCAAACGTTTTGGATTTGGTATGTGGGTAAAATACCAGAACGTTTATTTATATTAGGGTCACTGTACTTGACGTGTACTCATAATATTTTATTATTTATGGATAAATCCGTATATACAGGGTGATTTTTTAAGCGTGCTCACTGCTCACCCCCATTTTTGGCTGTAAAAATGCAAAATTTGGGATTTTTTTTCCGGAATGTTCAAGTTACTATAAAACCAATATTTTCCATAACTCATTTTTTTCATGTCACCTTAAGGGTGTCCTGTGGAGATACAAACTTTCTTTTTCAAATGGCTTTCCCATTACGGAATTATATTCGGGTTATTTTTCTGTGAATTTTGATGTATTGAAATTAAAATTTAAATATTAAGGAAAATTGTCACCAGGGCACATATTTAGTTACGTACGTAGTTCGTAATTATTATAAATCTACTCAATTAACTTTTAATCAGAAATAATTAGTCCAAATGTTCATAGATATCATGTCATGTGTACGAGATTAAATTTTACATTTACAAAATATTAATTAGTCAGGTCGTCTTATCTCATTTACCTAATAAGAATAAATTAAAATATGTGCCCAAGTGACAATTTTCCTATTTATATTTAAATTTGAATAATTCAAAAACTACTAGTTCAAATTTTAATTTCAATACATCAAAATTCACAGAAAAATAACCCAAATATAATTCCGTAATTAAAATAGGGGTCAACCGTTTGAAAAAAGAAAGTTTGTATCTCCACAGGACATCCTTAAGGTGACATGAAAAATATTGGTTTTATAGTAACTTGAACATTCCAGAAAAAAAATACCAAATTTTGCGTTTTTACGGCCAAAAATGGGGTGAGCACGCTTAAAAAATCACCCTGTATATGTCTGTATTTTGCGTAAATGCTACTAGCTACTTACGTTTTATTATTATTATCTTTGTACATTTCAATAAATCTCGAAATAAATTTGTCGGGAATTTATTATATATATATTTTTTTTAGAGCGTTGATTTGACATTGCCAAATACATACGACGTGTAAAATTACAGCTGGAAACAACTTCTGAAATTTTAAACTTCTTAAAACTCTAAACTCGGTTATAATATATAATATTTACGACCGTGAGACATATATATTATTATATGTTTTCTGTTCGAGAGAGTAATGAACCCCTAGCGTCTTTTCTATTTTGTCATCGTGTCCGTGCTTGAAATATTGGTCGGAAATAAGCTGCAGTCGGTGTGCGAACGGAATACTGATGGTAGTTATTACTTATGAAGTGTTATAATAGTATATTTTAGCAATGGGCCACTTCGTACGCGTATACTCGACTGTTAGTTTGAACGCATTGTGTTATTATTAGTTATTGTGTCCACCTCTTTGGCTCGATATTACGAAAATGATAAAAGCCCCTTTACCAAAAAAAAAAAGAAAAAAGAAAAAAAAAGAAATAAAAGAAAAAATTCAATTCAATGTTCGTAAGAGTATAATATAATAACATAAATATAAGCACGTCGGTAAAAATATTGTATTCAACTTATTGGCAATATTCGGACAAATCTAGATAATTATTTAGGTATCTTTTACCACGACGTATAGATAAATAATTCTGAGTTGCTTAAACTTTCGTCTTACATTAAAGAAGTTCACTTATCTCAATCGATTTACTTAGATATAACATCGTAATTTTTTTTATTGATTTTATTTTAATACACCATAGAATTACTATCAGTCATGAAAATACTAAAATATAAATTACTTTGGTATGATAATAGGATAGGATACTTTTGGTTGATGATGTATTTATATATACATAATATATTTGAAAGAAAAAATAAATATTTTATTTAATCAGAGCTCCAGCATAACATATGAATATTTGTATCCAAATTAGTCCAAAACTAGTAGTTATAAGACTTTCACCAACTATTAAAAATAGTCACGTGCATACTTCATAAAAATTTCACAATTATTTGACTCATTATTTGAGGTAAATATAGATATTGGAAATTTCTCGTTTTTTATAAGTTTTTATTTCATAACATTTTTGTTTCGTGGTATTTAGACTTGAAAATTTTTTACAAACATACTAATAGGTGTCACTAATGGTACTGAAATTATATCGGAAATAAGTTAGTCAACTGTTTTTTATAGCCATTTAAAGTGAGAAAATGTATAAAACTGATTATTTTAACGTAAACTAATGATTTAACACAAAATATTAAATATAATTTCTCCACCAAGTCTCACCCGAGGAGCGAAGAATACCCATGGTGCGGATTATGTCCGGATTTTAAATTATTTTAAGCTACAAAAAGTGTTTCTCCGCAGAATTTGTAATGAGTGAGAATAGTTCTGACTGTTATTTAAATGATTATTGTATATATTTCTTGTAAATTATTTACGTGCAAATGTGTATTATAAGTCGAGTACTCGTGTTCACGATTTATTCTAGGTGTGTATGTGTTTGCTAGCAGAAAAACGATATGTCGTAATACGGTCGAGAATATAATATCAGAACAGTGATGTAAGTTAAATTGCATTTGTGGAGAGTGTGGCAGTGATTTATAGTATACCGAAAGTCATTAAAATTAAATGGTTTCAATTATACGCAAATTCAATAATTAGTTAGCTAATGCGTAATATGTTGTTAATTTGTAGTTTGTTGTTGTTATCAAAATGAATTACCGATGTTGATGTAAAAATTATAATTTATAAATAATTGAACGACTGTACGAAAAGAATCTTGATTTTTGATATTATGCACGATAATCAATCATTTTTTCGACGGACGAGGGCTTGAATTGTTTCTCCGCGCAGAGGTGCTGTTTCACTCAAGGATCTTCTGTTAATCACTCTTTGGTCGTTTCCTTTATTTATTAATCGGATTTTTAAATTCTGAGCGAATCGAAGATAAGCTTAATATGCTGTTTGAGTTTTGTTCAGATTATTATGTGTTAATTAGTTTGTTAACTTTTTTGTTTTAGATTCTGAGTGGAGAAAAATAAGGATTTGGTTTTATAACGACGGGTTTTCCGTCTACAATTCTGTGTAGCAAAAAAACCACATACAGCAAATTTGAATTCTTAATACAGTAGACACTTTTAGATTCTGAACGAAGTGAAGAAGTTTATGATTTTACAATGATATTTATTTTTTTATTTTTGTTATTTTCTTTTTTCTCTTTCTGTGAACACTTTTTCGTGTAGAAATACTTGTCCAAAAGTTTTGATCAGTATCTCTATAGAACCCAGATCACACCCAGATGGTACTTTAAAGAGGTTATTTTTCCAATTTCTCAATTATTTTTCCAAAAACGGGGAAAAACTGTTGAAAAATTGACAAAAAACGGCAAAATATGTAATTACCACAATTTTCGTAAAATTAAAAATTATTTTTTGACATTACTTCTAAAATAATTCAGCTAGGGACTTGAAATTTTCACCATTCACTAAATATAGTTCCGAGAACATTTCATAAAAATTTCAAAAAGATTTTTGATTTTTGATATTAAGACTTGAAAATTTAATATGATCTCACTAACATATTATATGTCTAATTAACCTGAAAAAATCTCAAAAATTATTTGTCAATTACTTCTTTATACATGTTTGATGTTAGAATTTCGAAGAAACTCGTTATTTTTTGCATTTTTTTTTTTAATATTATTGACTTCCTTCGTACAGAATCGTTTTATTGTAGAAATGATTAATCGTTTCTTTAAATTTTAATATACCCGTCAAAGAGGTGCGAAGAACACCCCGACGAGCGAAGTGTACACACTTTTTTTTTACTTTGATATTAATTTATATTTTTGATAAAAATTTTGCATCCGATGTAAAATTGCGAATTGGCACCCTTGAAGTGATAATGTAATTGAATAAAAAAAAAAAAAAAAATGAGCTATTAAAACTTGGTTCTTTAAGTATAGACTAAAGCGTTCTCATCTATTTCTGTACCCGTTTAAATGTACCTCTAAAACGACTGAAGTGTACGTTGATTTTTACAGGACATTAAAATAATTGATCGTACGCACTCGTCACGTCTGTGCGGTATTACGCGCCAAAATATCGTACGGAAAATTACGTTAGAAAAATAGTATTTTCCGTTGATTTTACCACCACGTGAAAGTCATGAAAATATATATTTTAAAAACGGCCAACAAGAGGTTAGGAAATGGTACTGCGGAGTTCATGAAAAAAGCTATAAAAACACGGTGTTTGACCTTGTAGAGCTTACGCGTTTTATGACATGTTTTTCAAGGTTTTCATAACCCCGCAGAAGTAATAAAAACGATATTAATTGATAATTTAAATTCCTGGTACTCACGTAGAAACACATCATAATGTACCCTCTGTTTGACTCGATTCTGTGGCATAGTTACGAGGGTTTATTTATGAGACGTATTAATCCCCAAAAAACTCACCAATGATACCATATTTATAAACTAAAATTTCATAATTTTGGTTTAACTTCAAACGTGTTTTTTTTTTCGAAATGTTGCTTACCATTTCTAGCATAAGAAAAATTACCGAACGATTGAGAAAAACATTTGGTAAAATTAGCTACAGATAAACTAAATTTTCATGAAATCGGTTTTAATTTGAACTTTTATAAAAATTCAAATTCAAATTAACTATATGTAGAAAATGTTAACAAATACAGACACTGGCAAAAACGTTGTAAATGACTTATTTTTCAAACTTTTTTTTCTAATTAGGTTTAAAATAACTATTGAATTCGGTTAAATTGTACAATTTCGAATGATTTATCACGTGTTTTTAAAATTTTTGTATTTATATTCCACGTTTCATGAAGTGTAGCTGTATGAATATTATTTTTATACACTTTTTAAAGTTGAAATTTCGGCAAAACTGTTTATTCTCAAAAGAAATAATCATTTTTTCCTCTTAACAAAACTTTATGAGATTTAAAATTCGAAGCCCAGCAAAAATTATTCCAAGGAAATCGCTTTAATAAATGACCACTAAAAAAAGGACAGGGTTTCCCTGATATACATATCTTTTCTGGTCAGAATAATATCATTTATATAAAATAAAAATCGGGTTTATTTATGGAATAATTTCACAAACCCTACCTAACAGTAAAAAAAAAAAAAAATCCTTAAATAAAACCGTTTTCCACTCTCAGTTTATCCTCCCGGATTTTATTCTGAATTCACGATTTTATAAACGACGAACTGTTTTATGGGAAGGATTTTATTGCACGAAAAAAAAAATAATAGTAGAAGCATTTTTGTCGTTTTCACTAGTGTATATATTATATTTTATATACAAGGTGATTCATTAACCATGTTCACCTCTTTTTTTCACCATTAAAATGCAAAATTTTGGATTCTTATTTTAATGTACAAGTTACTATAAAAGCCATGTTTTCCACAATTTTTTTTTTTTTTATGTTACCTCAAGGATGTAGTGATACCATACTTTATTTTCCAAATGGCACTTTCCCCTCTCTTTTTTAATAAGATAATTTTATTTAGGAAATTTTTCTGTGAATTTTGATGATTGAAATAAAAATTCGAATAAATAGAAGATATTTGAATTATTTACATTTTAATATTTAGGATAATAGTCTCTTGAACACATATATTAGTAATTTACATAGTGTAAAATCTGAAATGATTTTCAATGGAATAGAAGTTTGATAAAATCGAATAATCAGACAATATTTGGAAAAATTATTATTGACAAATTATGAACTAAAATTAGAATTAATTAAATTATATTTGACGGGACAGATAATTATTGGAATTTCATTACTTTGAACAAATATTTATTCGAATTCTTTTATTTTTTCGAGTTTCAGACATTTTGAGGAATTACAATATTTGGAACAGATATTCATTGGAGTTATCATATTTTTTCAGGTAAAATCATTTATTGGAATTATTATAATACTTGGAACAGACGTTTATCAAACCAAAATATCCTCAGGTTGCACAGCAAGTGGAGAGATATTTTCGATTTGCACAGCGGATCGAGTGTGCCCTTGATCACGGTTGGAGGTTTTTACTATATTTTTTTTTTTTGTAATTTTTCAGAATTTTTACATAATTTTAGGTCATTTTTATTAGTTTTTACATCATTAAAATCATATTTCTAGTGAGAGATAAGATTATAAACGTATTAACTGTGAGCTATTGTTAAATTTCAAATTTTTGGTTTTTCTCAAAAATTTTCATAAAATTTCAACGATATTTAAAATCGATTTCTAGCGCCGAATTTTTAATAGGATTATCATTTCGGTTTTAATTTTGTTTCGATTTCGATATAAATTTTAAATACCATCATTTTAATAGTATTTCGATTTTAAAACTATTTTTGTTTGTTCAAAAGTTTTTAAAGATTTTTATTTACATATTTTCGGATATATTTCAAAATCGATTTTAATTCATTTGAATTAATAACTTTGTTATATACTTTGGAATTCTATTAAAAAGTCTCCCGTAACACACATTGATAAGATGTGTTTATACTGGACACACGTATACACACAATTTTCTTTTTACGAATGCTTAAACATTTTACACGGTACTATAAACACCGTGTAAAACCGAAAATCTTTTTAAATCGTTTTCGAATAGCTGGTACTCCGCGACATATTATTTTATATTCGGTCTGTGCGTTTATTTTTAGTTACGGTAAAAATTAGCCATGGTCATAGTCGCCACGTAATATATTACTCTTATTTCGCGTTTAAAAGTTTAATAACCCCAAGCTCGTCTGCAGTTATATGTACATCATGAATTTACTATATAATTAGCTCTTAAAGTTTCTAATCATTCAAAGGCGTGTGAATCATAATAATTCACCAGTTATTCGTCGTCAGATTGTTGTGAACGATTAAACAGAAAAGTTTCACTTTAAACGAAGCGTTTCCATTACAGAAACAAACGGAAACGTTTCATAAGCGGATTCTACTTGAGAAAAAAATAACAATAATACATAATAATATATCCGATGATAATGTATTTTGACGAAATATGTTTCTTTTGAATTTAAACATAAATATTAGCCTTGGCCCTAGGTCCTAGGGTGAACCTATATATTTAAATAAAACCAAGACGAGACAAATAATTTTTTATTAAACTCTGTTAAAAATTACCCACTACAATATTTTCAACAACTTATTATAGAATTAAGATTATTAAATAATTAGATACTCTTGGTAGGTGTGTTTAAAATGACAATTATAGTTGTTTTTTATGTTATTAACTTCCTTCGTTCAGAATCGTTTCATTGAAGAAATGATTTAATATTAAAATTTTACACGCCCACCAAGAATGCCTTTGGTGGGAAGTATATCAGGACTTTTAAATTTCATTGTAATATATTATTTTCTTTTTAAAATCTTTTAACTGATTTAAATACTTAATTAACTTTTTTATCTTTTTTTCTATTTATTCTATCAATGTTTGAATAATGATAATATCTAATTATTTTAAAGTTAAAAATTTTCATCTATTTAAGTTGCTATTAATTAGATATTTTTATCATTTTTTAAATTCATTTTTAGAATTCTTTGGGTTTTTTGCATATTTTTGCGTCAGTTTCAATATATTTTTTGGCCATTAAAATCCAATAGTTAATAACCTACAAACTTATAATTATTTAATTATTTGAGTGAAACAATATAGACGGGAATCGAAGACCCATGAAATAATTGAATAATTAATTATGATTATATTTTTTAGGCTGGGGAGGGGAGAAGGACGAGGAAGAATAGTGATATTTCTATGGTTATTATTATAACTATAATATAATTAAGTCACAAAACTGCAAATATGTATTTTCATTAAGTGTGGAATTTCTCTCATAAAGAATAAAGTTTGATAAAACTCTTGCAGTGGTCATTTCGTTGGATCATTGTTCAGTGCGGTTTAATTTCAACTTTTTTAATGAAATTCGGTATGACGCATAAGACGCCTGTTTTGTTTAATTTTTGTGTTTAAATTCAATTATTTTAATAAAAAAATACTCTATAATTCTCATAATTTTTCATATTGCTGTTTTTATTTTCCGTTGATAGTCATGTTGAATTTTAATTAACAAACAGCAATATTCATATCTTCAATAACATAATTATTAAATTGCAGTTTTCATTGTTTTCACCAATTTCGTTTTATCTCATCTTATAAAACTGCCCTTTTTATAATTATAGTGTAAGAAATTCCAAATATCTTTGAAATATTAGACGCCTGCAATTGCGAGAGTCATGTGTTCTTCGGTAAACGTAAATAAAAAGTAATTAATTTTTATCGAAAAAACACACTAAGTTTTTACCCGGTTGCAGAAAAGATTATCTGTTTAGGTATAATGTATGTATGTGTGTATGTATGTTTCCAGCTACCGCTTAAACTAGTGGTTCTCAACGGTGGCGATACCATCCCCAGTGGGTGGTGAAGAGGTTCTGAGGGATAGTGAACATGTTTTGGGTAGTAGGGGTGCAGTGATTGGGCGATAGGGTGATGTTGAGCAATATTTCTTTTAATATATTTACATCCATGGTTCTCTACCTTCTTAAAGTCACCGCCACTTTGAAAAGAAGAATATTTTTAATGCCCTCTAAAAAGAAAAAATGATGCACTACTTTAAAAGTGTATAAATTAAAAACAAAATAGGAAATATATGTATAATTGCCTACCTCAGACCTAGGCTCCATCATTTATTCTCAAATCGATATTCATAAAGGGATTTACGACCATTGAGAAACTTCTAGGGACAAAATATATTCAAAACGTTCAGAAAAAATACAATATTACAGGTAAGTCATGGCGCATTCAGTAAAGTATTTGCATTTTAGTTTTTATTTTTCTTCAGTGTTTAAGTTTTAATGTAAATATAATATAATATTTTATGTTTTACACCATCCTATCGCCCAAGACTTACTTACTGCCCTCCCCCTTACTATCCAAAATATGTTGACCACTCTTCAGGATCTCTTCACCACTCACTCAATGGTGAGAGGGTACATCCCCCGTTAAAAACTACTGATTTTCATTAAAACCTCACTACACTTTTAAAGTAGTAAATAAATTTTTATTTTTAAGGAGTTTTAAGAAATATTATTCTTTTTAAGGGGACTGACCCTCACAATTGAGATTTATTTTCACAAATGCGATTCGTTTTTGTGTTTTTGCTAAAAAATATTGCTCTCATTAAATCAAAAACTTAATTTGCTCCATCTTGGTCAATTATCATTCAATTTCAAATTTTTTTTTTTTTTTATTATCTTTTTAAAAAAATGCTTATTTGTGATTTTCAAGAAATGAATTTAAAAATAAATTTTGTTTTAATTATTTAATAATATTTAATTAATTAAATTTTGAAATTGATGTAATGAAATTGTAATTTTGTAAGGATTAATCTCTAAAAAAGAAAAAAAAGCAGGACATACTTCGCACGATGGGTGTTCTTCGCACAACGGGTTGGATTCTTTGACGGGTGTATTGAATTTTAAAGAAACGATAAATCATTTCTTCAATAAAACGATTCTGAACGAGGGAAGTTAATAATATAAAGAAGATACTGTTATTTAATAGTGTAAACATATACAAATACATTACAGTCGTTGCTAGATAAATTGGCACGGCGGCGGCGGCGTTTATCCCAAACAAGTAGCGGTGTGTTTTGTATGCGCGCGGTGCGCGTCAATCGCCCCGACGATTTGTTTATTATAAATGTATAAAAATAAATAACTCGACTGACAATGACGATATTAATAGATTAATG
>JAIPRM010012080.1:0-12387 GCA_025469315.1 Stegophylla sp. TES_Ste_2020 | reverse complement strand
AATTTTTTTTTTTTATTAACTTCCTTCGTTCAGAATCGTTTTACTGAAGAAATGATTTATCGTTTCTTTAAAATTTAATACGCCCGTCAAGAGAATACCACCCGTCGTGCGAAGTACACCCATCGTGTTAAGTATGTCTGGCTTTTTTATATTTATTTTTTAAGAAAAAAAAAGTGTGTTATTAGCTCGTCGGGGTGTTTTTCGCACGTCGGCTGGGATACTCTTAAAGGGTGTATTGCATTTTAAAGAAACGATAAATCATTTCTTCAATAAAACGATTCTGATCGAAGGAATTTAGCATAAAAAATGTGTACATTTTCACGCATGCTTCACCATAAACACGACAAGCGCTGTACAAATGTTATACAGAGTGAGTGAAATCCGTAAATCATTAGTGTGATTTTTTAAAACGTGACGTTTTTATATGCACCTAAATTATATATTATATGCCTAAATATGAGCATCATTAAGGCTCCGTAGTTAAATAAATAAAATAATTTTCTTGATGAATATTATAATATTATTATATACACTGAAACTGAATAGTATGTAACAATTTATTAATAAATATGTAAACACGAATCACTCTATCAACACAATGGCCATAGTCTATAAATAATAAAAACAATTATATTGGGGAAAAATAGTTCCACGATAACGAAATGCATTGACGACGGACTGGTGGTCTCGTTGTGCGGTATATCGTATTTAATAGTATTGAAAAACACTACTACCTTTGTCCATACTTTTTTCGATTTTTTTTTCAGTCAAAGCCTTATAAAATATTTAATTTTTTGTTCACTCAAAATTTTATTACACCGAAATATTTGCAATAAAATTCTCTATCTAGACACCAAGTTTCAAAAAAATTGGTGGGACCAATTTTTTTTTTTATGTACGTTAAAGTGTGTAATTTTAGGTAAAACTAACGATTTTCGTTCAAATTCTAACTTCAAACGGTTATACAGAAAAAAGTTGACTGACAATTTTAGAGATTTTTTGTCAGTGAAATTATATTAAATTTTCAGGTCTTAAATATCGAAAACCAAAAATTTTATTACATAAAAACTAACAAAAACTGAGAAATTACGAAAATTTCAAAATGCTGTACTTAACTCAAAATCGATTAAATATTTTTGAAATTTTTATGAAATATTCTCATGACTATTTTTAGTAGTTGGTGAAAGTTTCAATCTGCATTGTTTTTGAAGTTTTACTAAATAGCAATTTTCAATTTTACAGATATTTTACCGTTTTTGTCAGATTTTCCGCATTTTTGAAAAAAGTATTGAGAAATTTGAAAAATAATCTCTTAAAAGTACCATTTGATTTCGATTTTGGATCCGTTCAGTACGTAAAACGCAGGGACGGATAATTAATAATTTCCTGTGATTATTTGATTTTACAATGCATTTACAGAGGAACACGGGACGACAGTCGTCGGTCCGAGTAGTATACCGGACCATGTTGACCGGGTAAAACGGGAAATTCACTAATCGCCCAGCCACCGGCCGGCTTTGTCCATTTATAAAATATTATATACATCACAGCGTGGTATTATTTTGACACGGAAAACTATTACACGTCTTCGGCGACCGCGAATCATATTATTATTATTATTATTATTATTGATTTTATTGTTATTATCATCGCGACGGCTGTGCCCGTGCCTGAAATAGGTATACGATAAACATTACTGCTGTGTTGTAGAGAGGTACTCATATTTATACTGCTGCTGTTGCTAGATGATGATGATGATGCTGCACAGTCGTTATACGAAAACAACTAAATAATTAAATACGATCTCGTGTGTAGGGTCGATGATACCATAATCCCGAAACTGGAAACTTGTACGCGCGACGGCGGCGGGGCATGGGCAGTATATGACAAAGTACATTATGGCTGCGTTACGACGAGTTATGATGAGAATCGTGCCATCTTGAGAGAATAACAACATATTTGTTCAGAGAAGAATATCTGCGCGGAAAAAAACCGTTGACAATAAATAAGATACATAAATATATATATATATATATAAAATATAAAATAAAATTTATATAAAGGACGTATTAATGTTATATTATTTAGTTGTACACACACACACACATGTATTTGTTATAGCCACGATTCATATGGGTATGCACTGTGTTTCTATTTTTTTTTTTTTTTGTTCGACTAATAAACCGGACGAATTCCATAATATCGTCAGTCAGCTCGGTGCTTCCATATCACGACCCGAGGTACGTGCATTATATTAATATAGTTACATACCTATACGCGATATCCGCGTACAAAAATCCTGTGCTACAAAACATAATTGCAATATAGCTCATTGATTTTAGATTAAAACAAAAAGAGTTATATATTTATGTACCCAAATTCACCGGAGAGAAAAATAATTTAACAAACGACTTCTGACATTTTTTCACCTAACCACATGTAATAATATATCAGGGGTGGCCAACATGAATATGCTCACGAGCCGCATGGATAAATAAAATTATGTCGAGAGCCCAAAATGTCTTTTGAATCCATTTTTAGTTAATACCATTGAAAACGGATTTCCGGTATTGCAATAGTTGACGCACTTCACGGAATAGAACTGTTAAAATTATTACGATGTGATGGTTTTGAAAATCTTAAATAGAACTGTCGCTCTGTTGTGAATTTTTGTCAGCATGTTTCTATTTTTAAAAACCCGAAAATTAATAATGGTGCACAGAATTTAAATCAATTTTTGGAATGACATATTATTCTTGTGAATCACTTTATTGGACATTGAAAATAATCAAATGTAAATATCATTTAAATTTAACTAAACATCACCTTAAAGAATAACTTCGAGCCAATCTCACATCAATAAAAATCCCAGATCTTAAGCTCATGAAAACGAAGTATATGAAAAAATACATTAATTCGAAAATAATATATATTAATTCCAATGAAGAAATCTTATTTTGTTTTTAAAATTCTATTTTCACCAGGGTTGGTAAAAACCCGGGCTTTATTGAAAAAACCCAACCCAGTAAGGCTTTTTCGGGTTTTTTTTCCAATAAAACCCCAAAAAACCCAAAAACCCGTTGGGTTTAATGTGAAATTGTTTAAGTGGGCGGTTTTATGGGGTTTTTTGAGAAAAAATCCGGGTTTTTTCTAAATTAATCCATCTGAAATTTTTTTTCGTATTTTGACTGTACTATTTTTCATCTTTTTAATAATAGAATAATGAACTTCTGATCTACAACCGTGCATTTGATTTAGCTTAATCCTTTAATGTCTTCATAATTTGAATTCTTATTATTGTTAACTTTTTTAATACGTTTTTTTTAGTTTAAAAAATTTTTATTGAACTTTTTTTTTTTTTGAAGTCTAAATGCTTCGAAAAAAAATAAAAGTGGAGTCTACCCATGATAGAGCCGGGTTTTTCAATGTTTTTTTTTTTTTTTTTCAATAATTAGTAGGTTTAACCCAGTTAAGCATTCCGGGTGTTTTCAATGGGTTTTTAAAAAATTTAATGGGTTTAACCAAGAAAAGCAGCCCGGGTTTTTTCGGGCTGGGCTTTTTCGTGCCAATCCTGATTTTTACGCACTTAAGGCCGTAATTATTTAAAATCAAAAAATCTATGATCGATAAAATAAAATGCAATATTATAAAACAAGGTAGTCGTTGTTTTAGGAAACGAAATGCTCACGAGCCACAATTTGGCCATCCCTGTAATATATTATTATGATATGTTTCTAGCAAAAGCCGAAATCGAGAAAACCTCAGAAAGGCCCGGGCAAACGCGAAGTGCCCTCGGTACTTGGGCAATTCATAATATTTTGGCTTTTGCCCGGGCAAATCAAGTAGTGACGAATGGCATTTGATCAAATCCATAGCGTTTATAAAGTGTATAAATATTTATTATGAATATAAATAACTTTAAAATAACATTTGGTCAAAACCGTAGTAACTAACTAAATGAATAAAAAAAAAAAAAAAAAATGAAATTTTATTTCGATCATAGCCTAGATCAGTGGTTCCCAAATTCTTTTTATTCAAACCTCTCTGAAAATTGTAATTTATTATTTTACGCCTCCACGGATAACACAAAACAAATATTAAGTTATCAACAGTTACCCACTCAGTATTTTGTCAGGTGTTTTTATTCTTAAAAAAATGTTTATGTGATCAAAGAAACAGTCGTAATTTACCAATATTCTAATTTCATGTAATATGTAAATAATTTGATTTTTTTCCAAGTACTTATGTCTGTATAAAGACAATATTTCAATATTTCTTTACAATATTTCATCCATATTATTAAGGAAATATGAATTTTTAACTAAATATATTACTTGGCCAATAATACACACGTACTTACTCGTATTAGGTTTGGTGAACAATGTAGAATTTTGATAAAAAATGTGAGTGCCAGTTTAAAATAATGTAGTTTGATTTATTCAGTTAATATGTGTAATATACATAGCATGTAATATACATTGTAATATACATGTAATATACAACGTGTCTACGTTGGCACGTAAACAGTGGCACGCAGAAAAAATTTGAATAAATATTTTTTTTCCTGAATGGTGCGTAAAAGCTTATGATTTTACAATGAAGTTTATTTTTCCCCTTCTGTGAACAATTTCAACTAGCAACTTTTTGGAGCAGAAATCAATTCTAGTCGGAAATTTAGAGTGGTTGTTTTTTAAAAATCGCATTTTTTCAAATGGTTGACACAGCATAAAATGTTATTTCACGTCATTTTATTTCGGTTTGATTGTTTATTTGGTTACTTTAGAAAATTTGATACCAACCAATTAAGTATATTTTGTTGAATATTATCATTATGAAAACCATGGTAACACAATAGTCAATAACAATGTCAATTTTTTAATTATATTTATTATTAAATTTGGTAACCATCGTAACGATAGCTCCAATCAGAATCGAGTTTTTTAAAATTGCTAGCCCACTAAGAACATCTCACCTAAGCAGTGATGAACACCCATAATGTGTGTCCGGATTTTTTTGCTTGTTATATCTAAAATGTGTATTTTAAAATGCTCATATATTTATTTTTATTATAATTTTTTTTTTTTTTGGGGGGGGGGGAGGAGGGCACACGAATAGCTTTAATATCCTCGATCGAAAAATTCTGGCACTTTATCTAAAAAAGGTTCGCCACCCTGATGTAGGTAGTTAATAATAGCCATTAGCCAAGCGCTTAAAACTAAAAGTTCCTGGAAATTAAAGCACGGTATTCATTATTCTATACCTAATAAAATTACACTTTTGTATGGTCTTAATTAGCAGTGTATTGGAAGAAACAAAATATAATACGTTTTTAGTGAAATATTAGAGGCTACTGATGCTAAATAAAAAAAAGTCAGATATACGTCGCACGATGGGTGTTCTTCGCACGATGGGTGGGATTCTCTTGACGGGTATATTTAATTTTAAAGAAACGATAAATCATTCCTTAAATAAAACGATTCTGAACGAGGGAAGTTAATAATATAAAAATTAAATCAGAAAAAAAATAGTTGAAAAATGTCCAAAATTTTTTTTTTTACATTATCAAACTTTTCTTGCGCCAAAATCTTTCTTATATGATTTTCTATCTATGTTTAAATTTTCATATAGTTCGGATCAAAAAATGATGGTTTCCGAGTCATTTTTGTCAAATTTTGGGTAGTTTTTCCAAAAAAGAAAATTGAAGATTTGAGAAATTAAAAAAAATTACCTCTCTAAAGCACAATCTAGAGGCAAATCCGGTTTCAAAAAGTTACTGATCGAAACTTTTAGACTAGTATTTCTATACGAAAAGCTGTACACAGAAAAAAAAGAAAAAAAAACATCATTGTAAAAACACTAGCTTCTTAACTTTGATCAGAATTTAAAATATATGATACATACACCGTATTATTTTTAAATATTTCGATAAATTCAAAGTCAACCAGTCAGTCGTTTTTTTTTTAAACGGGTCGTAGTCGTATTTCAGAAACACTTTGATGGCGTGAAACCAAAAAAAAAAAAAAAAAAAAAAGGTGAAGGACCATTGACTCGACTTAGATCAAACGTCGTCGCGAGCTTTCGGCTTTTTGCACGAATGATTTCTCATATGTGCGGTCACACTACTCCACTCGAGGTGAAGTTTTTCGATCTGATCAGTACGTGTTTTCATGTGGATTCTCTCATGTACGGCAAAAGATCTACTGAATGATACATTTTTTGAACACTCTGTACAGGTCAAAGCACTAATCATGGAGTGTGTACAGAGTACTCGTAAAAAAAGCTGGACATACTCCATACGATGTGTGTATTTCGCTCGTCGGGGGGTTCTTCTCACGTCGGGTGGGATTATCTTAAAGAAACGATAAATCATTTCTTCAATAAAACGATTCTGAATGAAGAAAGTTAATAATATAAAAAATAAATTGAGAAAAAAAAATGTTAGAAAAATGTCCAAAAATGTTTTTTCACATTTCCAAAATTTTCTTGACCCAAAATCTTTCATATATTATTTTCTATCTATATTTAAATTTTCATATAGTTTGGATCATATAATGATGGTTTCCAAGTAGTTTTTGTCAAATTTTTGGTAGTTTTTTCAAAAAAAAAATGAAGAATTGAGAAATTTAAAAAATGACGTATTTAAAATATAATCTAGAGGCAAATCCGGTTTCAAAAAGTTATTGACTGAAACTTTTGGCAATTATTTCCATACGAAAAGTTGTACACAGAAAAAAAAAGTAAACATCATTTTAAAAACTCTAGCTTCTTCACTTCGTTCAGAATCTAAAATTTACAATAAATAGTGAATTTGCCGTACAAGAGGTGTACACACACGGGTGAAAAAAATAGTTTCGTCTGTCGGAGTAGAATTCTTGTGTAGAAGTTATTGAACACGGGTTTTTAGACGCGATCAGCTTTCCATCGTCGTATAATTTCTTTCCCCCAACGAAGTCTGGAGTGGTGATATCGGGGTGGACGTTTTCACTTCTTCCTTCATGCTTTTCGTATTTTTTTGCATTCTTACGGAACGGATGAACACTTCGTCGCACACGTGTCCTTGTAGATTTACATCGAATGAACAGATTTTAAACCACAAAAGGGATGACAATTAATTACAATCATGGAGATAATAATGCAGATAATTTATATCGCATCGTCGTCGTTGTAAAGTTTAACGAAAAAAATATTGCCAACAAAGTAATTCCTCACTGTGTGAATGAAAATATTAATATTTATTTATTTATTTTAGTGATTCGTAACAATTCGTAGACAAAAAAATATTTTTTAGGGGGGGGGGGGTTATGTAAGGTGGCCAATACGTGTTTGTTATTAAGATAGGTCATGATTCGAAAACGTAAAAGTTATGTGTAGGATCAGGAATAGTATTTCATTGATTAAATAATTATTTAAATTGAACCTTAGTGTTTTTCATTTATTACAAAAATGAGACTTCATAATAGTGTTATCAATGATAGTTCTATGAAAATTGATAGCATTAAAGAAAAACTATGATTAACAGTAAACTTATTTCTTTTTTTAATAATTGTGCGTTTTTTTTTTATAGTTTTAGAAAAGTTATTATTTTAAATTTAATGATCTATAGTATTCAAAATCGAATATTATTTATAAGCATTTTAACTATCTAAGTATTTTTTTATTTCTAATAGAAAGTTTAGTAGGTAATTTTCTTGGTGTAAAAGTATTACATTAGAATATGATGTATATAATTGTATATTTAGTGAATTTTTCACTGTGTATTTGCATCATATTTGACACTTTTTATATTCATATATAAAGTTACGCCTATATAAGCTTAAACCTTTTGGGAGGAATTCAAAATGAGTATCCTACATTTTTTTTTTTAAGTGGTAAGAAAAAACAACTTTGTGAAAATTTGGACTTGATAACTTATACCCTTCCTGTGCTTGCTAGTGTTAAATTATGACCTAATTGGGTTGATTTTCAATTATTTCAAAAACAAAAACATTCACAAAAATAATTTGAATTGAAAAATTGTAGAGAAGTAAGTCATCTACAATAAATGTTGTTATACAAATTTGAATCAGCTCATTATTTCACATGAATTGTTAACAAATAATATAATATAATGAAAACAATTTTTTATTAGGTATATTTATTTTATAAGATTTTGTCAAATGTGGAAAATTCAATGAAAAATAGGATGTTAGAATTAAATTCTAGCTTAAATTACTTAAAAATAAAAATATTTTGATGAAAATCTATTTATCAAAAATTTTATTTATGCACCTTCTTATGTGGGTATATTTAATTTTAAACCAAATACTGCAGTGTCTAGTAGATATAATTAATATGCAAAGAATTACTGTATATTAAAATTTGATAACTTTGAAAATTATAATGAGAGATGGGAAAGATACTCTAAAATATTTATCTCGATATTTACACTTAGAGCATTTAGACACTCGATAGAAAAATTTCAATTAATTTTAATATTATTTCACTATACCGAATAATATGATTAGACATTATAACTCTTTTATAATCTAGTATATTTGTAAAACAATAATTATAAAGTAAAGTAAAGTGAAGTAAATTATAGACAACAAAACCGGAAATACTTCGTACCACGGATATTCTTCGTATTTCGGGTCAGATACTATTAGTAGAATTTCAAAGAAAGATAAATCATTTCTTCAATAAAACGATTCTGAACGAAGGAAGTTAATAATAGAAAGAATAAGAATAATCATCGTTTTCAATGCACCCACCAAGAGTATCTGACCCGAAGAGCGAAAAATATCTGTGGTATGATCGGCTTTCATGCCTATACTTTACTTTACTTTTTTTTTCTTTATCTAATAAATAAAGAAAAGAAAAAAATACTGAAAAAAAATTATTAGAAAAATATCCAATTTTTTTTTTTTACATTTTCAAATTTTTCTTGCGTCAAAATATTTTTCATACTTTTTTCTATCTATACTTAAATTTGAATGAAGTTCCAATTAAAGAAAAAAATAGTTTCTAAGTATTTTTTGTCGTATTCCGAGTAGTTATTACCAAATTTTTAGAAATTTATTGAGAATTTCGAAAAAAAAATATCTCTTGAAAGTACCATATATATCATGATTCAAAAAGAGCAAGTAACTACATTTATGAAAAACGGAAATATGAAATATTTTTTAACAATATGAATATTTCATAAATAATTTCATATTACAATAAGATGTAAACAACATAATAAAATAATAAAGCTAATAAAGCTTTATTCGTGTTTCGAAATTTTGAGAGTAAAAACGAAACAAATAGTTTTTTGAACGTCTGATATTTTTCATTTACACTAAGGGTTTAGGTTCTCAATATTTTAACGGTTTTCGAGTTCATAACCTGTTCGAATTTCAGTTTCGTTCCAGTCACCGACTAAAAGTACTGTATATTTACAGCATTAGGAGTTAACATTGAACAGAAATAACGATTATTTAATCCTCCCCCCCTCCCCATTGGAACCACAGCCGAATTCATATCTTTACCAACAAATTCCCCGTCGGGAATATTCACATACTAGACATGACGCGAGCACTTGTGCTCATCTTGTTCTTATTTTTTTTTCCATTTTGACATTCGCGATTTTCTGTCAAACGTTTGATTTTTGCACAAGCAGCTGCGGACGGCAATGGCGACGGCCATCGGCTTTTCTCCACAGACACAAACCGTTTCACAATGAGCCGTATTACACACACACACACACACATATTATATATTGTATAATATATAACACATAGTGTGTGTACACGCGTTAGATATTATAAGGTCCACACGACACTGGTAGCGGTTATAACGGCGGGGCCGCCGCGTGACGACTTGCGCGAGATAGACGGTGAGGAGGATGCTGGAGAGGTGAGTAGAAGTGTGTGTGTGTGTGTGTGTGTGTGTGTGTGTGAGAAGGAGGCGGAGACGGTAGACGTGTACGGTACGACTCGAGCGGCAGACGTTGTGGCGCGCACGAAAAGAAGAAGAAAAAAAAAATTATGAAAAAAATACAATGCCAAAGCCCGAAGACGAGACCATAATCGTCGTCGCCGCAATGTCTGTTCATTAAACGTGTTATTACATATTATTACACGGGCGAGCGCTCGTGTGTGTATGTGCTACTGCTGTGCCGCATCGAATGTACCCCAGTTAGTAGTTGTATACACACGTGACACTATAAATTATTATAATATATTATGTATAACGAATGTTGCGTGTCGGTACGTCGACAAAACATCCGCGGACATCCTGGAGCAGAGCAACCTAACCAGTGCAGTGTCAGAGGGATGACCGGAGAGAACTAATCATCCTCCCCCCATCGGACAAGGAGGAATACCCTGGGGGGAAATAACTAGACAGGTCCCCCCTCGAAAATATTTGATAACCCCCCGGAGCATAAGGTCTAAAATAAACTCTAGACCTAACCTCTTGCGGTTATCGTGCCGTCGTATCACACTTTTAGATTCTGAACGAAATGAAGAAGCTAGTGTTTTTACAATGATGTTTACTTTTTTATTTTTTTATTTTTTTTTTCTGTATACAACTTATCGTATGGAAATACTTGTCCAAAAGTTTCGATCAGTAACTTTTTGAAACCTGATTGGCCTCTAATTGATACCTAAGAGAGGTCATTTTTTGAATTTCTCAATTCTTCAATTTTTTTTTTTTTTTTTTTATAAAAAAAATACCCGAAATTTGACAAAAACGACTCGAAAACCGTCATTTTTTGTTCTTGTTCATATAGTTTATTTCACATTAATTGGTAATTTAAGTATTCAAATTGAATGATTTAATTATTCGTCACGGGTTTCAATCCATTGTATGTGGATTACATTTTAAAAATGATAAAGGAAAGTTTTATGAAAGATTTCATGGTCTAGTAAAAATATGTTTTATTGCATAGCTTAGTCCTATTTATGAAATGCTAGGGGGGAACTCTATAACTCAAAGTTATCCATCGATTTTTCAGATTTCGAATTGTATCGTCGCTTAACTCGTCAGTTTACATCAAAGCAATATAATATTTTATGATGCCTACCGTAAAAACTAAGGTCTCAGTGTTTGTTCACGTTATATTCACCAGGACAAGAATCAATTCCTGCGTCTGTTTTCGCCGCCAGTGTTGAGGTTATATAATATAATAATATATATACATAATATTATTATAATGTACCGGCTATTATATACCTATGCCATTCGATCAGTCGTACTCAGTGCAGTTGTCGAAACAGCGCACTGTAACAAATCACTTCTGTTGAAATGTTCACTCGTTGGCGTGCGATGAGTTATTTCAAGGGCGAACCATTGTTAGCCCCGTCGAAATCAACCAGTACTATTTTATACGTTATATTTTATAAAATATCCGCGTGGACAGATGTACAAATAAAAATAAACATGCTTCGCTCAGTGAATTTATTCCTCGATCCTCAGAGGAGATATGCTTTGATTCGGGGTGTATTTTAGCATTACGAGTTGACCAAACGGTTCGACTCATCACTGTAGGCGTGGTAGATATTTATAAAATTTGAATAAAACAATAAATTATAACATCCGGAAAATGATTTTGAGCAAAACTCAGTCAATACACGTATAACATAGCATTTTTTAGATTCTGAACGAAGTGAAGAAGCTAGTGTTTTTACAATGATGATTATTATTTTTTTCTTTTTTTTTCTGTGTACAACTTTCGTATTGAAATACTTGTCCAAAAGTTTCGATCAGCAACTTTTTGAAACCGGATTTACCTTTAGATTGTACTTTAAAGAGGTCATTTTTTGAATTTCTCATCAATTTTTTGGGGGGAAAAAACTACCCAAAATTTGACAAAAACTACTCGGAAACCATCATTTTCTGGTCCGAAATATATGAAAATTTAAATATAGATACAAAATCATATAAGAAAGATTTTGGCGCAAGAAAATTTTGAAAATGTGAAAAAAAAATTTTGGACATTTTCTAACATTTTTTTTTCTCATTTTAGATTTTAAGCGAAGTGAAGAAACTAGTGTTTTTACAATGATGTTTATTATTTTTTTTTTCCGTGTACAACTTTTCCTATAGAAATAATTGTCCAAAAGTTTCGATCAATAACTTTTTGAAATCCGATTCGCCTCTAGATTGTACTTTAAAGAGGTCATTTTTTGAATTTCTCAATTTTTCAATGTTTTTTTTGGAAAAAACTACCCAAAATTTGACAAAAACAACTCGAAAACCATCATTTTTTGATCAGAATTTTATGAAAATTTAAATATAGATGGAAAATCCTATAAAAAAGATTTTTGCGCAAGAAAATTTTGAAAATGTGAAAAAAATTTTGGACATTTTTTGAAATTTTTTTTTTCTTATATTATTAACTTCCTTCGTTCAGAATCGTTTTAC
>JAIPRM010012079.1:0-12388 GCA_025469315.1 Stegophylla sp. TES_Ste_2020 | reverse complement strand
AAACACTAGCTTTTTCACTTCGTTCAGAATCTAAAATAATTATTTGACAAGAATTATGTATAGAATATTTCTTATGTACAATAAAAAATTCTACAAATTTTATTCTATGCATATTTAATCAATTTTTATTTTTTCGTAAAATAAATGTAAATTATTGGTAAACAATCCTTTTTACTTAAACTTCAACCCTTAGGGGGCACGTGAAGGAGTTGACCAATAATAGTGAAATTTTACATTTATACTTTTACCATGTGAAATAACAAATATAGGGGGCCATGGGATACAAATTTGAAAAAAAAACAATTTACCTCTATAAATAACGACCGCCCTAATATGTATATACTACATAATAACAATAATAATCAGGGTTGGGATTTTATAGCATTTGCATAATATTCCTTATGAGATGATTAAAAAATATCAGAGTAAGCTAAAAATGTGTTTTATGATTCAAATTAAAAATTTTATTTTGCTATATTTTAGTTTTTACTGTTTTGTTTTGGATTTTTTGAGACTTTTCTTAACAAAAAAAAAAAAAAAAAAAAAAATAGCGGTTTGTCTAAATTAAAATATACTTCATATACCTCGGAGGTTGAAGAAAATTGAATTACTTGGTGAACTTAAATGTAAGAATATTATATATGTATTTCAAATACGCACCGATTGTATGAGTGGACGTTGAATGCTCATTTTCGACATAAAAAACTTTTTTGGCAGACAACCGCCGAAAGTTCAAATTCGAAAACCCGACCAAACATTTAATAATTCAGTGTAACACTCATGGTGGTAAACATTTTAAATCGCTTACTTTTATTTTAAGTTTTTTGAAGATAATAAATTAGGCAATTTTTTTTTACAGACATTCGCAGGATTCTGATCAGAATAACTAAATGATTTCAAAACTTAAGTAACTACCTCTAATAATTTATTAGTTACTAAAAAATTATTAACTAATAAATTTCCTTTTCTTTTTTTTTTTTTGCAAATTTTTAACGCATATTTATGCAATTTTGAGTGCTATAAAATCCCAACCCTGATAATAATAAATAACATAAATATTGTTACAATTATTAATCTAGTAAAATATTAAACGGAATTCAATAATTATAAATTTTACAGAACACTTAGCTATAATTACAATTAAAAACATTCTTTGAATCTTGCGCAATTGCTAAAATAATATGTTTAATTCAAATTCGAAAACTCACTTCACTATTTCATGGTAACATATTGCAATATAATTATATGCCATAGTGCTACATACATTTTTAACAGTGTAAAACGGGGGTTTTTTTTTGGCTATTTTTATTTCGTAATTTATTTTTGTGTCGCAATTTAGATTAAACGTTTTTTTTTTTTTTCACAGATCCAAGTAAAATTTTTATGAATAGAATTTCTATGAAGAGATTCTACAGTTCATATTTTATTTTTGTGGTTATACAATGATCCTCATTTATTTTTTCGCTTTTTTTTCATGGAAATACTTGTCCAAAAGTTTCTTGCAGTAACTTTTTTGATCTGTAATCACATCTTTGTGGTACTTTGTATGGAAGTTATTTTTAAAAATTCTTAATACTTCTTCCGAAAACAGAGAAAAACTGAGTGAAAAATTTAGTAAAAACGACATTTAAATAAAATATACCGTAAAGGAGATATTCACAAAACCAAAATGACCCCTGCCCTAGATTTTGCATTAGCATCCCTCAAATTTAATATTAGTTTTATTTAAGTTTGTTTCATCTTCAATATTCTTTTTTGTCAGTATGCAACTGTTGATATAGTTAGCCAAAGGTTTTTTTTTTTTTGTAAAAATCTTATGAAGACTTTTTGTATTTTTCTAAATGACCTAAAACAAGTATGAACTAATATTTAGATTTACAATTTAGCAAATATTAATTGTTATTGATCATTTAGTTTAGGTATTAATCATCTAAATGGATCAATAACAGGATTAATTTTTGTCAGTATGCAACTGATGATATCGTTGACCAAAGGTTAATTATTTATTTATTTTTTTTTGTAAAAATGTGATGAAGACCTTTTGTATTTTTCTAAATGACAAGTATGAACTAATATTTAGATTTACAATTTAGCAAACAATTAATATCTAATAACAGGATTAATATTTAACAAAAGTAATAGAAACAAGGCATCTGGTCTGAGCAGAATGGTGGCGCACTATATAGTACATTAAATGTAAAATACAATTTAATTATAAATCAAAATAAAGTTTAGAATATTATAATAAATGTAAAGTGTGCTGTTAATTACTGCAGTGTGAACGGAGTGTTTGGAGGACAGGGCATTTCCCGTGGAACACTTAATAGCATCTGGCACTCTAAACAATTATTCGACTTAAATTGCTACAACGATTATGT
Source organism: Stegophylla sp. TES_Ste_2020 (assembly GCA_025469315.1). Lineage (NCBI taxonomy): Eukaryota > Metazoa > Arthropoda > Insecta > Hemiptera > Aphididae > Stegophylla > Stegophylla sp. TES_Ste_2020. Next base: position 10,010 of record JAIPRM010012079.1, on the reverse strand, counting down.
CCTTATGCGAAAGAAAAATGATTTTATTCCGAACAGTGTTTAATCGGTGAAAAACTATTACGACGGTTATTTTAATAATATCCGTAATGTTTAAAATGTCTTTGAAAAAAAATGTAAGTATAAATGATAAGATGGGATATCTCGATTGGGATTGTCAAGTCGTAGTTCAATTTCTATTAATATAGTCGAAAACGACACAACAAGTGGCGGAATTGTTGTTTTAAAATAATAAAAATTATAATATATTATGTAAACATTCGTGAACAGCGAAATAATATATTTGAACATTTTATTCGACATAACATGTTTTTATCGAGATTTTAAAAGGAAATTATTCGGTAAATCAGAGAACGCAAAAAATAAAAGTCCTTGGAAAGTACGCACGTAGTTATTTTACATAATAATAATAATAATAATATATATATACGTTTTGAATTTTACGCCGTACAAACTACAAAGTCACCGTTTTAATAAAATTGATAATATTTTTAGTCAAGAAGATGTTTAGAAATTTAAATCTAAGTGTTTTCTTCGTAACGATTCGTCCTCGTTTTTTTTTTTTTTTTTTTTTTCGAAACGTAGTAATGGCGCCGGAGACTGTAGTGAGTGAGTGGCAAATTCTCGACTCACACTTTTTTTGGAAAATGTATTTTCGAATTGCTGAAACTAAAAATATTACTTTTGAACAATGATTCACAAAATATACCGAGTTTAAAATAAAAAAATAATAATAAATAATAGATATTGTGTTTTAATAAAGTTTTTAGGTTATAGTACTACTTATAACAACGAAAGTACATATTTTCAAAACCACATAACTCAAAGACAAACGATTTTCGCTCACTTTTATTCATGCTATAGTTTTTAAAACTTAGATTATAAAAACTATTTCATAATTTTTACTAATAGGTAAAGTGAGTTTTATTCCCACACAAACAGTAAACATTTATTTTATAACACTTGTTACTCTGCTGTGGAATCGGCTGATTTAGACTCATCTGCAAATTCAAAACCATAACGATTAAACGATTAATATTATTTTGACCATGTATCTAAGAAAATAATTTGAATTAGTTGGTCTGTCCACAAATATATATATATATATATATTGTCATACTAAATAAAATTCATTCCTTTAGTCCAATGGGGTGTTATGAAAGAAAATATGCTTTCAGTAGGTGTTTGCATTGTGATCAAATTGCAAAAAAATAAAAATATTGTGCCAGCCATTTGGAGTATTCCTATAAAACTGAATACGTTATTATTAGACAAAAAAAAAGTACAAAATTTAGATGATGAATTCTGATAAAAAATGTAGGTGATTATCAAATTGATTTTTGAAGTAGATTCCTTGTTTCTCTAAAATAATATCCTTAAGAAAAATAGATGACGGTTATGTACCAAACGTTTTAACTGTATTAACTAAACAAATGACACTTGATAATAGAGAACTATGTTATCGTTATAATATCTCAATTATCTTCGATCAGATCATTATTAATAAATTACATATTAAAAAACCAAAATTAAAAATTCCAATCGTTTAAAAGTATCCTCCCGAATGTTTCAAATTTGAACTCAAAAACCAGGACATAAGGATGGCCTTATAAGGGCTGCGATCAGTGGGCGATTTTCGGTGAAAAGGATGTAACAAATTGTGGTCATGACGAATTAATTATTGATATTAATATCTGAATAGTGGTAAAAACAATACTACTGTTCGCGGGCAAACACCACTATAATAATACTTATCTGCTGGTTTTTTTATGGACGTAACTTTTTCGAGTTGTCCTTTTCCTTCGACAAAAACAAGCCTGTTCGCAAGTCACAATTCTGCGTTCCGCGTACGACTTTGTCCTTACAGTCCTTACGCCGCTTTCACCTGGGGGCAAGCTATATGTGTCGCAAAACGCTTTCATTGCGTCTTACGACGTTACGTGAGCACAGAATCAGCCTGGTGGAATTACCAGATATTTGAAACTTTTTTTTTTTCGAATTTCCTTTTCTACAAACGTACTTACGAAGTTTAGAGATTTTTTTTTGCTGTTGCGAAAGTTTGTGAAAACTCTCATCCAAATATATATATATGTATGTATTTCTTGAAGCCATATAAATAAAGTTTGAGTAAACAATTATTATTTTAAAGTCAACCGTTCACGTACTAATAAGGAATTACTCACGGGTCGATTACATTCTCCAAATCCCTTTCACATTACGTTAATTTCAAAATTCCTTCTTTTTACTCTCGAAACGAGTATTTTGTTCAAATAAGTACCACAAACTACTACGACGCTAATGAGCGCCTTGCGAGGATTACCAATGCATAGAATCCACTTTCTCCGTATTGTATAAATTATGCATGATAATAATTATCTTTTGGATTTTGAAATTTGTTTTGTATTGATGTAATCACCAAGCTACCAGACCGTATTTCTTTTAATAAGTAAACAAATAAATAACATTTTACCACTTGACAAATTCGACAATATGAAGTGGATGACGCGAGTATATCAAGAAGGTTTTTTTTTCAAAATTCATACCCACAGAATATTAATCATTACATAGGTACATATAATATATGAATAAAATTATAAAATTAATTTTTTACACTAATTATAATAATAATTTATTTTACACGAGTCTAACCGAGATTTGATTTAAAACGAAATAAAAAGTAGTAGACAATCTTCAGTCTGTTAACTTGCCAATACAAAACGAGAAGTAAAATGTTTGTTGGTAAAAATATTATGAAAAAAATTTCATGAAAAATATGAGACCTTAGCTTTCAAAAGGGCTCTGGTAAACAGAGTTCAATAAGTAAATTCTAAGTTTAATCTTAACCGGTTTAATGCAAATACCATTAATTGTGGCTTTAAAAGTTTCTTTTGAAAATTATTCCTTAATTTTTTCATGTTTAAAATTTAATTTTTGAGTTTTTCGTGACTATGATTATTATAATTAAAAACTATTGTCATTATTTAGCTTTAAATGATACTCATAGTAATTTAAACTAAAAATCCATAATCGAATGTTGTTTTTTAAGAAATTTATGGAATCGAACCTTTTATGAAACAAATGGTTTGATTTGGCTTACTCATCATAGCTTTATTATCGTTAATTAAGAATATTATAATATACAATAACTATAATTCGGAATTTTGAAATTCGATCACGACAATTTAGTTGATAATCAACTAAACATTGATTTTCATGTATACAACAACAGTCCCGTACTTAGATAATTAATTTTTGCTTTTGAATAGATAAATTCACATACTGTTGCATATATATGCACTTGTTAATAAGTCGTCAGTTTGAAAACTAGTTTGATAAGGTTCGAATTAAAAGTCTGGATTTTTCGAAGAAAAAATTTGGTCGAAAGTAGCTGGTGAAAAGTATAAATACTCGGGGCTCGGTTTACCGCAGTGGTTCCCGACTCAACATTGGACAAGGACTATTTTTGTGAACTTTCCACCATCCCCCTCCCCTTAAATTGATTAAAAATCCCCCTCGCTCACCACTTGTCATATTTCTTTATAACTTATAAAAAATATAATAAAATCAGCATTTGTGTTGAACAATATTTTAGATAACTTATTTATTGACACCCGACTAATTATTTAGAAAACAAAAGTAATATTTTAATTCTTGATATTCAATCGATATGAAAATAAGATATTACAAATTCCAATTAACTGATTCTTAGTCAAATGTGACAAATTTGAAAAAAATTACATATTAAACTAATTAGAACTTATTTAATATAACTTAATTAATAGGTATTTAATTAATGTGGCTTATTAACACACGATTCTTTGAATAATTATAAGATCTTTAGTTGATGCTTAAATGCAAAATGCATATCGTTACAATTCATAAGAGATTTTCAAATATTTTATTTTTATGGTTAATATTGGAAAAAATCACATAAATATAATATAGATAAAAGACTATGAGGAAACGCGAGGTGATTTGGCTATTCCGAAGTCTTCTTACACCAAAACTTTTCCAAGTACACCCTAACAATGAATGTATCAAATTGCCACCCTTCTGAAGTTAAATTACAATTTCTTGAATTTCATAATTTTTGTAAAAAAAAAAAAAAATTCTTGATTTCACAAATGAAAGGATTTCGAACGAATTCCTCCTAAAGGATTTGCAGGAGGTGTTGTAATACAACATCCTGAACACTCCACACTACGTTAAATATATTTATTCTTCGATATATTTTAATTTAAAATATTTATGGTAAACATGAGAAAATTCTTTTGTACTGCGGACCACCGGTTGGGAACCACTGGTTTACCGGGTGGCATTCAGTTTAACGTGTAAAAAATATTGATCAATTCGATCCATCAGGCCGGGGCTCAATTTACTTACCCCCCCGTTCCAAGGGGACATCTCCGGCCGGAGAAACGCCTGGTAACGCCTAAAAATAGGGTGTATTTCCCCGAAATCGGATGTGATAAGGGTGACCCGGATACGAGTGATTGATACGTTCAGTTTTTGAAAAAAACAAAATAGTAAAAGAGTAAAACCCGTTCGTTGACCGATGACGAATTTATTGGACGCCGGGGAATGATGAATATAATATAATATACGTATAAAAAGCCGAATTATATATTTTCGATTCCGAGAGAAGCGATCGCGCAAGCCTTTCCGCGATTCAATAGCGGACTTCCAACACACACCTAATATATAACGCTTTCGAATAAAGTGACACGGGAGATATTTTCACCCCATTGAACGTGTCAATCGCCCACTCACACCCACGTATTCTTTTCCACAATCACCCGGCTATTTAATTTTAAAAAATCGGGATTTTTTTTTTTTTTTCACTACCCTTTAGATTTTGAGCGAGGCGGCGGCGGCGGCGGCGAATGATTTAGGATCAATGGACAGATGGGTTGAAGAGTTTCATTCAGTCGCTTAATATAGTTTCAGAATAATTTCTTTTGCTGTTCAAATTCGAAATGCTATAAAGGTAAACGGTAAAAATATTTTTGAAAAAAAAAAATCTGTAATAAATCGATAGAAAAGATGAAAAAATGAGATAAGTATGTTCTTGCACGAAAGAAGAAATGAGATGTGTAAGTTCCCATATTAAAAAAAAATCTAAAAATTACGTATTTCACCCCTTGGGATGTTCTTCGCACCTCGGGTGGGATACTTTTGGTGTTGAATTTTAAAGAGAAACGATAAATCATTTATTCAATATGAAACGATTATTAGCGAAGCCTCACTTAATTTCCAATGTGCTTAACAGTTGTTATTTAGTAACAGAATAATCCGTATGCAATTCATTATTCGTGTAAATTACCAAAATTTGTTTAACAAGTTACGTATTAATAACTACTAGTATCACCGAGTGGTCGACATTTGACTAGAAAAAAAACCAAATTTATTTATTTTTTCGCGATTGTACACTGACCTTACAAACTTATTTTACACAATGAACATAAATGTTGAACTAAAAATTATTTTGTCGCATACAACACTTATGAAAATTGATTTTCCATATACTCCCACACGCCTAATGAATATTCCATGTCCGCGAATAATTATTTCAAATTACAATAAAATACAAACAAATAATAAATAACATAATAAATTGGCTCTGTATCTTGCGATAGGTAAATCAACCTGTGTCAAATCTGGTTAGTCACGGTTAAAAAAAAATTGCAAAAATATTATATTTTTATTATTGTATATAATACTTTAATATTATTAATATATTATATTAATGTTATTATTACTATACATAAATAATTACATAACCATTAATTAACACGATTTAATTTTAATTTTAATCGTGTTCACAAAATCGTTATTTTTTTATAAATTTTTTTACATTTTTATTGCAACATTTAATATTGTTTATTAGTTTAAATAGTTATATTAAAAGGATTGATAACATACCTGTTATATTTCATTATTTTTCTTATGACTTGTAATAAAATGTATAATATGGTAATTTAAGTACTAACTAAACGAGGTAATTACAGTTTATAGTCTACTCCATAGAGATAAGATAGTGGATTGAACAAATTTCCAAGCAGGGGTAGACGTTCTATGCTACCCCTCCCTCCCCACTTTAGGTTAGGTAGTGAATAAAATTAATAAATAAAAAAATGTTCTGAATCCTATTGCGAAAAACCATACATATGCCTCGAGGTGCAAAATGGCCCTGAAACCTAAAGTAGTTTCGTAAGTCATATGTAACTTTTTTTTTTTACCTTTTAAGTTTAGAACTAGTATGAAACTGGTATTGTCTAGTGAAATAATGATTTTTTTCCCAATCAAAACCTCATAAAACATAATATTTTAATTCTTAATCCAACAGAATTTTTAGATTCTGAATGAAGTGAAGAAGCTAGTGTTTTTACAATGATGTTTATTTTTATTTTATTTTTTATTTTTCTGTGTACAACTTTTCGTATAGAAATACTTATCCAAAAAATTTGATCAATAACTTTTTGAAACCCGATTCGCCTCTAGATTGTACTTTAGAGAGGTCATTTTTTGAATTTTTCAATTCTTCAATGTTTTTTTTGGAAAAAACTACTCAAAATTTGACAAAAACGATTCGAAAACCATCATTTTTTGATCAGAATTTTATGAAAATTTAAACAAAGATAGAAAATCCTATAAAAAAGATTTTGGCGCGAGAAAATTTTGAAAATGTGAAAAAAAATTTTGGACATTTTCCGAACATTTTTTTTTTCTTTTATTATTAACTTCCTTCGTTCAGAATCGTTTTACAGAAGAAATGATTTATCGTTTCTTTAAAATTTAATACGCCCGTCAAGAGAATACCACCCGTCGTGCGAAGTACACCCATCGTGCGTAGTATGTCCGGCTTTTTTTAAATTTTTTTTTGAGAGGGACTTAGCGGTAACAAAGTTTTATACATAATCCTCTTTGATTCAATAATTTTAGGAATTAGAAGAAAGCCAGTGAAAATTATGTATTCCCCTACCACCAACTATTTTTTTCTTTTTAACTAGTACCTATGCACTTAATTCAGTGTTTATTTATTATAAAATGAAATTGTAATTAAAATTTTAATTTTAGTCCCTTTACAACTTTTAACTCTGCTGGGGTTTATCTAGGTGCAATTAAATCCAAATAATTAAAATACGTTTACCTGGTAGTCAAACTTTGATGAATTTATATATTTGTCATTTATGATGACATCCTAATATTAATCTTAGATAAAGTTTTTACTAGGTTTGATGTTTATGATTTCGCATATTTTTTTTTTACGTTGTACTATTACATATTTCATTCTTGGATAGAAATTTGTTTTATGATTTGTCTAATTTCCAAAATGCATAATTTAGCGTTTTTTTGATAAAAAGTAGCAAAATAAAAAAAAAAAGAAGCTCAATCTAAGTTTGTACATATGTAATTTGTATTTTAAACAAGTTATATAAAAATAATGGCTTGTTTTTTGCCGGGAATTCTATATTCGAAGATATACATAAAAAGTTCAATATTGAGCTAGCCCATTGTACTGGTATCAATCAAATTTGTCTTAAAACATTATGAAATTAGAATTTACCAGTAATTGCTATGATTCGAATTATTATTTGATTACTTAGATTTTAAACTTTAGTGTAGTTAGTTCAGTTGGCCTAAAATGAAAATACTTTAAGTGCAAAGCTTTTTATGACTGATTATAACAATATATTGAAAAACCTGCTTAGATAATTTAGACGCTAAAATTAAAGGTCTACTATTTAATACTTTGGATTATAAATGAAAAATTTTTGGAGGGGCTGCAGCCCCCTCAGCCGGGAGGCTCTGGATACGCCACTGACAGACGGGCACGGAATAGAAAACACACACACACACACACACACACACACACACACATATATATATATATATATGGTATTTACCGAGCAACATTTTTGACGAGGAGCGGAGCACATCTGATGTACATGTGGCGCGTGAAGTAAATGAAACGAAAAACGTTGCTATTATTACACGGTCGATCAGTTCCGATGGCGATTAATCTTTGCGGATATAAGTGTGTTCGTGCCGGATTCGATTTATCGTTCTTACATTACTTCTCGTCATTCGCTGGATCCAAAAATATGACCTTTTTTGTGGGTATTTCGCGCCTCGAACACTCGCTGCATCGCGTGTACAACATACGTCAATGCCTTTAGCGCAACTTGGAAAATATTTTTCGGGCGGTTAATATGTATATTGATTTAGCCCCCCCCCACTAAAAAAAAAAAATGCATTAACCTATAAATGTAATTCTAAAAAATTCTTATAGAGGGGCTATGAGTAGATTTGAGGGGGCTAAGTCCCTCAGGCTCCCCTCTGCGCCTACGTGGATAAATGTTTAATAAATCGACAAGTGGCCGTACCAAACCGTAGTTGGTTTTGAGAAAATGTATAAGCGGAAAAACGAAGAGTAATATTTTCTACTATATTCGATGATGATAATTAGGGCCGTGAATTTGTAGGAAAGTGCAATGAAACTATTATTTTGCATTTTTAAGTCATATTTTTCTTTTTTACTTCATTTCCCGGTATTTTTAATTAAATTAACATCTTCAATTAACATTTTCATAAAATTCTGATCAAAAAATGATGGTTTTCGAGTTGTTTTTGTCAAATTTTGGGTAGTTTTTTCCAAAAAAATCATTTTTTGAATTGAGAAATTCAAAAAATGACTTCTCTAAAGTACAACCTAGAGGCGAATCGGGTTTCAAAAAGTCATTGATCGAAACTTTTGGACAAATATTTCTATACGAAAAGTTGTACACAGAAAAAAAAAACATCATTGTAAAAACACTAGCTTCTTCACTTCATTCAGAATCTAAAATCACACCGAGAAATAAAAGAAATAATTAACAAAGTAATATAATTATGATATTATGTACCTAAACTAACCTCTTTTATATTATTACAGTAATTAAACATTTATTTTTACATATATTATTTCAAACATTAATTAATTTACAAAATTATTTAATCTAACCTAACTTAATTTATTTATACAATGAGATTACAATATTTTTTTTTTTTTTAACAATATTGAATATAATAATATGTACTTATGATATTTTTTAATGGGGGGGAAAAAAAAAGTAATAATAATAAAAAAGTAATTTTTGGCACGCAGTGTTCAAAAGAATTGCCACCCCTGGTCTACGTTCTCGTTTTTTGGTACTCTGGACAACATTTTTGTGCCCTGATCGTTTTTTTTTTTCCCCAGCAGTCACTTCTGACGCTGACAAACGCAACGGAGGAAACATTGCAGTTTTCCATTAAACCGCCATAATTTATAATATTCGTTGTAACGATGACACTAACTGACAGGACGGTAAAAGAGGGAATTATGTAATATAATAACAACGTGACGTTTGGAGTAGCGCGGTCGGAGTGGTTGTATACCTATATTAGTGTTATTTTAATTCACCCCTCACCGAAAATGTACACGAAAAAAGAGAATAATCTGCTTATGTCGAGAGCGAAATGTTCGATCGAATTGTTTTTTTGTTTTTTTCTCGTCCACCGAGTAGCTCCGATAATTTTATTTTTCTCGTCATTCCCACTGTGACACCAATCATCTCGTTTTGTAATAAAATATGACACTGGTAACTTTTTTTGCCTTTGATTAAAATCGTGGCGAAACTACAATGCGTTATTTTTGACATATATTATATAATTAAATAAGTTATATTTTAACTGATATCATCAAGAGACTATTAAACTCTAAAAAAAATAATTTATGAAATTATTGCAACTAAAAAAAAAGCCGGACATACTTCGCACGATGGGTGTACTTCGCACGACGGGTGATATTCTCTTGACGGGCGTATTAAATTTTAAAGAAACGATAAATCATTTCTTCAGTAAAACGATTCTGAATTAAAGAAGTTAATAGTATAAGAAAAAAAAAAATGTTCGAAAAATGTCCAAAATTCTTTTTCACATTTTCAAAATTTTCTTGCGCCAAAATCTTTTTTATAGGATTTTCTATCTAT
>JAIPRM010012078.1:0-12388 GCA_025469315.1 Stegophylla sp. TES_Ste_2020 | reverse complement strand
TTCCTTCGTTCAGAATCGTTTTACTGAAGAAATGATTTATCGTTTCTTTAAAATTTAATACGCCCGTCAAGAGAATACCACCCGTCGTGCGAAGTACACCCATCGTGCGAAGTATGTCCGCTTTTTACTTCTACTTTTTTCCCCAAATTTAAAATAACTAGGTATCAATAATGATTTGTCTTGGTGATTATTTTTAATAGGAGATGGGGTTGACATTGGCCATATCTGGCTCTACCCCTGCAAATACCTCATACACTTCGGTCGTAAATTGTAGCATTTTCATGTTTTATTGGGTAAATCTAAGAACACAAATAGTGAAAAAAAAATTAATTTATTATTTCCCTAAGTGTACGGATTTTATTATTGTTATATTTTTCGTGTGAGAACGTATTTACAGGTTTTAGAGCTACTTAGCTTGTTCAGAGTGATTTAACAATATCACCAAAAAAGAAACAAAATATACATTTGACAGCACTTATTTTTCGTGTCTTTTGCGCTTTGCACTTTTATACCAACATGGTGCTTTGTTTTGGCAGACTATTTTCTGACTTCCAGGAATCGATTTCATTTCGTGATTGGACGAGAAATTTTGTCGACAACTTAAATTCGCTTTTCAAGTCACGCGCGCGCATTATGTACGGCGTTCACGCTTTCGGCTATATTCAACAACTCAGGATTTTCGTCGAATTTCCCACTCGCGTAAAAAGATAATAAACAAAAAAAAAAAATCTCTCCAACAACGACGTGCAAGAGCTTATTTCGTCGCACGAGTACGATAATAAATGATAACATATTTAATCAGGGGCGTAGGAATAGATTTTGAATGGGAAGGGTTAAAAGTTAAATTTTCGACTAAATGCATGAGAGTCATGGAACAAAAGATTTTTGTGCTAAACCAAATTTTAGTGGGTATGGTTAATAGAGGTTGTTTTTCAAAATTCTCAAGAGTTTATAGAAACTTAAGAAACACAATTTTAAATTTGAGTAAAATATGCAAAAACATTTTTTCTTAATTAAATATTACTATTATTTAGTTATAATGGTGCTAAGAAAATTAAAGCGCTTGAAATAGAAAAAAAAAAATAAAAATACAGGAATTTTTGAATTAACTAAAAAATTATTTTAGAAAAATTTGAAAATATCTGGTTTGAACACATTTTAGATTCTGAGAGGAATGAAGAAGCTATAGTGTTTTTACAATGATGTTTCTTTTTTCTTTTATTTTTTATTTGTACACGTTTTCGTATAGAAATATTTGCTCAATATTTTTAAATAGTTATTTTTTAGATAGAAAATTACATTTAATTGGTACTCAATACTTTTTTTTCAAAAAATGAGGAGAATCTGATGGAAAATCGAGTATAATCAGCAAAATATGCGGTAAACGAGATTTTCATAAAATTAATTTTATTGATTTTGTTATGACACCGAAACTAATAAGACTAGAAACTTGAAATTTTCACACATTATCAACAATAGTGTAATACAAGCGACCGTTTTTTCAAAAAAATCGGATCTTTTTTTGTGTAAATACTGTAAATATGCTATTTTGGAATTACCTTGTGTTCTTTTAGGTTTTATCTAATATAATTTTTAATTTTTGATATTATTAGCTAAAAATTTAACTCACCTACTCTCGCATATATTTCTACTTCTCCTAAAAAAAATCTCAAAAATCCTAACCAAAAAGCGAAAAATACCCACGATGTTAAGTATGTCTGTTTTTTTTCTAATACAAATTAAAATGCATGTAATACTCGATAAAACACAAAAAGTAATAGTTAACATATAAATTTAAGTCAAGGAAAAAATTTAAACAATTACTTATTATTGAATATTCGTTTATATATTTACAATTGATTTAAGAATATAATTTTATTAGAATAATTAAAAGCGTGCATGTTTTTCCATTAGGAGTTTATCAGTGGAAGTGGTTTGAACTCCTCAAACCTCCCCCTTACCTACGCTTATGTATTTAATATGGTATTATATTTACACGACGAAAAGTAATGCGTGAAGCAACAAACGACGGGTTTGATTACGACCTGAACGGCGGCCAACCACGGGGATTGTGAACTTCTCCTTTGTTCGCCTGTCAAATAAAATAACATTTCGGTAACGAGTTATGCGATTACTTAATCGCCCCCTGAGTCAACACTAACAACTAATTTGATGAATTTTCTACCCGCAAAGGAAATGTCAATTTTCCCCAGACATTCACATCACACTTAATAATGTAATAATACACTTTGCACACAGTAACGAGGAATGATTTTCTTTTTCTTTTTTCTTGTTTTCTCTTTATTCGAGTTACACTATCCACTATCGACTTGTCCGATTTGATAAACAAAACTTTCAAAACTACTTAATTTCCCCCTGAATCCAAACCATTTTCGCCAGTCTACTTCATAAATCAACCCTTTTCTGCATATTGTCCCTAAATTGGCACAAATTACTTTTTATTATTTAACTTACCTTATTAACATTTAATTGATTCCGCTACTTCTTTCGAAGTAAGTTCGTCCGAATTTGACACGAAAAACGAAACAAATTTCTTAATAAAATTCCTTAATTATATCCTTAATTTTTACAATGGTTATATGTGCGAAAAAAGTGACCTAAGAGACCGACGGGACTTTTGAGTCCAGACGATACGTGACCGACGGGACCTAATAGTCCCAGGACTAAAAAAGGATGAAGGCTTTAATAAAACAAAATTATGAAAATATTTCATTGCTTAGATAATGATTAAAAATTGAATTGTGGAAAAAAAACTTCAAATTCTAATGTTTTTCAAGCTTTGGTCATTAAAGGGTTAAGATACTTTACCCTCCAATTGCCAATATTTACTCGCTATAATTTGTGACAACTAACGAAATTATTTCATGCCGTATTCCAAAATTTTACAAAAAAATACTGGGAAAACATCATTTTTTGATTGAAACTTTATGAAAATTTCAACTTAGATAGGTTTTGGATAAGTAAAAAAAAAATTTAGGAATTTTTTCTAATACTATATTTCTTATTATTTTTTTTTCCTTATCTTTATTTATTAGATAAAAAAAAGTAAAGTACAGTAAATTAAAGTATAGACAAGAAAGCGACATACTTCGTACCACGGACATTCTTCGCTCTTCAGGTCAGATACTATTGCTAGGTGTATTAAAAATGTCGACTATTAACTTCCTTTGTTTAGAATCATCTTATTGAAGAAATAATTTATCGTTTCTTTAAAATTCTACACATCCACCAAGAATATCTGAGCTGAAGAGCGAAGAATGTCCGTGGTGCGAAGTATGTTCGGCTATTTTTAGTTCGTTCAAAATATTCGTATAATTTTGCAAAATATCAAATTTTTTAATGAATTTCCAAATATAACCCAAAAATCATAAATATTACCTTTAAATTGTAAGCTGTGTCCTAAGAACTAAATATTTCCAAAATATACGAATTGCTCTAAAAAATGTGGTAATCATATTCAAAACGATATGAAGCAGAATTTGCACTTACCTAGCAGACTTAATGGTCAAACAGAAAAAATAAACAAATTTATTTATAATCGAACCCTACTGATTATTCTTCAAGGGTTGGGTAAATGCAAGTAATAATGCATCTACTTTTTTAAGTCTACCTTTACCTAAAAAATTACTATAAAATATAGCTCTACAACAGTGGTTCTCAACCTTTTTTATTCTATTCTACCCTCAAAAATTTTCAAAAATATCATCCCCCTCAAATTAAAGTTTTGAATTAATTTTGTTGGTCATACAAATAAATTATACAAAATAACTAGAAGTATACATATATTTTAACAACTTTTGGATTTTTATTTTCATTATCAAATAAGTATAAGAACAAATTATTAAATTTAAAAACAGAAATAATAATATAAGATGTAAATATTAATTAAATAATTTAAGTAGATTTAAATTCTTTTCAACAAAATAAATAAAAAAAATCTTGTTACTTCACCATCACGGTATCCCCCTTTATTCAGTATTTCAATCTCCCCTGGGGGTAATTCCCCACCAGTTGACAACCACTGCTCTATAGTACCGAGCTCCAGGACTTTACTTGTCTGTATGGCGTAACCAGAGTCAGTGGCGAATCCAGGTATGGATTTTGGAGGGTGTAAATGCCTAAGTTTTTAGTACATAATATATTTATGTTTTTATACTCCTTCGTATAAAGTTAAATCCATCCAACATAATTTATTTATCCACATATAGATTTACTAAATTGACTAAATAATTTTTATTATTCTATCCCATTCATAAGAATTGTTTTATACAAAACCTAAATGGGTTTCAGTTTTCTTTACATTAAAATTATAAATAAAGAACAATGTAGTATGGTTTAGAATTTAAGTAAAATGAAAAATCAGTAAATAATAATCTTTAAGTTTAATAATAAATTATATTATTATTGTTTTTTTACTACGAGTACATTACTACTTGTAATGCTAAATATCAAATATTTCTATATTGAAAATTTAAAAAATATGTATTATATTTCACTATTCAATATTCACTGTAATTTATGGTATATAATCATGTAAAAAAATAAAGAAACTCGAAAGGACTGAAAATTAGATGTTATCATTGATTTGATCAGGATAATACTAAAAACTAATTTAATAAATGAAAATTGGTAATCAGAGCTCATTCCAGGGTCTAAAATAGCGTATTTTAGAGCACAAATTAAGCATCGAATTTCCAAAGGCCGATCCTCAAAATGTCAATCTCCTTTCAATATTTGACACTGTTGATAAAACCAAGAATCTGTAAAACATTGAAATTTATCATATTTTATTTTATTTTAGTACCATAAGCCAGAATATTTTATATTTCACTATATATTTATGGTTTGAATAAATGCTAACACGTTATATTTTTGAAAGAGCCCTCTATTAGGTTAAATAATAAGAGTGTCATAAAAATGTTTTGATATTGAGTCTCATTCTAGCCTTTTATGAGCAGCTAAAAAAAAAAAAAAAAAATCGCATTCGCCCTACAAACAATTATTGTATTATTCAGTAGATTGTTTCATAAATATATTTTTCAATCATTCTTACGTTCTGTATATTTTTCTCAACTACGCAAATTTTGTACACCTGGAATGATCCCTGACAAAAAGCAAAAGTGGACAGGTCAATGAAAAAAGCAAACTTGAGTTAAGTAAATTAAATACACATAAAACATTAAGTTAGTTACGATTTTATATTGACAATAAATTAGCGAAAACATAATAATTCATTTCAAGAGTTCCCTCCCTGAATTTTCTCTAAAAATGCAGTACATAATATTTTAAGATTAGTTATGATACCTAAACTTTTATTATAATGTCGTAAATTACAAGATTGTACATCAAGAGACGGCGTCTCGCCAAAACTTTACACTTAGCTGTATAATTTTGCTCCAATTTTCAATAAAACTAAATATATTTATCCAGTTATTTATGTTATGTATGGGAATATATTTGCATCATTGTTAGTTTTCTTTTTTTCTTTTTCCGGAAACGCTTTTTCTAATTTAGAACGGACTTGGATAAGTAGTAAGTACGTTTAATTTATGTTTCCGGCTAAGAATTTTGTTGGTATAGTGCATTAAAAAGATAATTTTTCGAAATTCTTAATATTTTTCCAATAACTAGGAAAAACTAGTTATAGTAAAAATGGTAAAATAATCCAAATTATGAACTCAATTTTAGTTATTTAGTCTCCAAAAATGACATTAACCACGAACTAGGAATTGTCACCCTTTATAACAAATAAAGTAGTATGCACTGGAGTTGTTAATTAAAACAATTTTTACCACTATTTGAATAAATATAGAATTTTGAATGTTTCATCTGTTTCTTCAAAGAAAATTTTAGGTTTTATATTTTATTTTTCTTGGTTGATAATCTTCAACAATGGGTTAAGGATCAAATGACAAATAACGTTGTTATAGCATATATTTTACTTACCGTTTCATTTATATAGGTAGGTACCTATTTCAAGAATAATAAATATTGATTTTATCAAAAAATTTTATCAAATGATAGAACTTAACTCGTGATTGACTAAAATTTTTGGACCCTCCTCCCCTATATTTATATTATATTGAATGGATAACATTGAAAAGACGTAATTATTTCTGCTTATTAATTATTAAAATCAAAATAAATTTATCATGAACAAATCAACTACGCAATAATTGTTTTTCAGCTACGCATCTTGACTTTTCAATAACGCAAAATCAGCCCATATGCGCTTTAGAATAAGCTCTGCATTTTGGTATACAATTTAATAATGTTATTTTAAATAGTTACGAGAGCTAACAATTGAGGCATGAATAAAAATGTAAAATTAATTTTAGAACTATGACATTAAGCCATAATGATTGCCTATCAAGAATGTTTTAAAAATTATTTTCCGGGTAGAGAACATTGCTATCCAGAGCGAAAATTGTTTGAATAATTTTCATTCTATTTGAATAATTTACATAATGTGCAAAATGTAACTTAGAATTTTCTAATATTTTATAAAAAAACGTGTGTTAAAATTATTACCGTTTATTGAACACTAGTATTATTTCTTTTATATAATGTCCATATTGCTAGTAGTTAGTTATTACTAATTTTACACGAACACCTGGACACGCAAAATTGAAAAATGCATTTAAGGGGATTAAATACCGTTAATCGTTTTCTCCACTTTCACGCACGCAACCAGACGAGTTCACAAGAAGGTTTTTAGGTGTGCAATTTCAAGAAAATGTGTAAAAGTAAAAATATACATTTTATAAATTTGTATTAGATAATATTATATACCGTTGATTCATGATTGGTTTCTTTTTATATGTGATACATTTTATATTAGAATATAATTTCTCATGATTTTACCACTAATTATCAATTTAATTTGTTATTAGTTATTACTAATGAATTTCTAGAAAAATATTTTATTTAATTATGTATATCAATGCATAAGATTATTTTTTTAAATTGTCTTTTAAATAAAAATAAATTACGAGAACTATTGAAATCATATTAATATTTTTCTTAAGGTAAAATATTAAACCCACCTCAAAATATGTATTTTTTTATACACGCAAAGTATAATCAATGAAGTCTAATTTTTTGCCAAATCTACAGACCAATCTAAAGGTGGTGATGCGATAAGAAATCGGAAAACAGATTTGTATTTGTTATAAAGTTTCCCAATCTTTTCAAAGTTGTCCTCAAAAACTCAAACGTTAAATTTAATTACGATATGCGAATTTATAAACTTTAAATTATTCTTATGTTTTTGTGGAAAAAGTTAAAATAGTCGATTTTAAATAGATTTCATGACAAACTCAAGTCTGTTTTCAGATTCCTTGTCACATCACTAGATCGATGGGCACATTTAGCAGAATATTATTAAACTTTGTAGCTATATTACGCTTGTGAAAGATAGAGATAACCGTTATCGGATTGAATTCCCTTAAACATTAAGCGTTTTGCGTTTGATTAAATGTTTCTAAACATTTAGACGCAAATTCATGATCATGAAACAAGACGGGGCCGTCGGGAGAAAACCTTCGTATTCAAATAAATTACTGTAATAATTTAATCTTATAGGAATAAAACCACACGGCAAAGTACTATTCTGTGAAGTCCAATCGTCTGTTTCAACCCTTAATCGCATCACAACAAATTTCGCGGGCACGTCGATTACGATCATTACACGGACATTACTGACAACAAAATTATTGCTTCGTATTATCCTGGAAAAACGATTAGATCATAGCGTAGTTCACCGTTTGCTTTGTTACCTACCTGTAAATTGTCTGGGGTATAAATAATGTAATACAGTAAATTATTATTTTCTTGTGTATTTCATTCAATTGCCGAAAATCGATCAATATTTATTTATTTATTTATTTATTTTTTTAATGATTACAAATCAAAAATACATATTCGAAATCCCTTACAAAGCATATATTATGTTAATTTTATTATATCATTCGGTACTTAATTTATTCATAAATTGTTAGGCCAATTCTAAGTTCAACTGCAACAGAGCTGTTAACGATATAAAATCATATTATTAAGTTATTTAAGTGTTTTTACAATGATGTTTATTTTTAATTATTTTTTTTCTTCTTTTATTATTTTTTTTTTTCTGTAAACAATTTTTCGTTTATACATACTTGTCCAAAAGTTTTGATCAGTAACTTTTTGAAACCGGATTTTTCCTCTAGTTGGTACTTTAAACAGGTCATTTTTTTCAGATTTGGCCACCATTGGCCCAGAAGCGTCCTTGACTTTATTTTCAGGGAGGGACGATTTTTAAATATTTTAAATTCTAGAAGAAGCTAGTGTTTTTACTATAACGTCTATTCATTATTTCAAATTTCATATAGAAATACTTCTTTTTTTATCAAAACATTTTTCGTAAAGTAACTTTTTAGATTATATATTGCATTCCTATAGTAACTTTATGTTGTTTTTCAAAATTCTCAATATTTTTTCTAAACACAAGGAAAAACTGCTAAAAAATTAAGTAAAAAAAGGCCAAATGTACCGTAAACGAGATTTTCACGAAACCGATTTTAGTAATTTAGCAGTAACCCCAAAAACTAAGAGGACTAGAAACTTGAAATTATCACCCATTTATAACAATATGTAGTGTAATACTGAAATGTATGTAATTTGACCATTTTTAGGATAAATATAGACTTTTGGAATTACCTTGTGTTTTGTAATGTATTATCTCATAAAATTTAGAATTCTCGTTATTATTAATTGAAAATTTAACATAACTTCACTCACCATTTTTTTTATAAATGTTTTAAGTTAGAATAATTTGTATGACATGAAAATCTCGTTTATGGAAATATAGCCGTTTTATTATTTTTTGTTTCAAATTTTTTTGTTTCAGGAAAATTAATCGAAAATCTGGAAAAATACTGCTTTAAGGTATCTCCAGGATGAGATTTTTGATCAAAATAAATTATCGTATGAACCTTTTGGATAGGTATTTTTATATAAAACGTAATATCAATAAAAGAAAAAAAAACTGTCATTATCGAAACATCAGCTTCTTCTTTCATCTCAAAATCAAAAAAAATATTTAAAATCAGAGGCCCAGGAAAAGACGATTGCCCCTTAATCCCCTCCTGAAATATTGAATTGGCCAGTAGGACTAACAGAGTTTTGTATGGTTCACATGATGCTATGTTTAAAATGCAGAAGGAATATTGAAGTATGTTATAAATACACCGCTCTCTTATTTTTTTTTTGGTAATTCGAGGTTATGAATCAATTTCATTGTGATGTAATATGAGTAAAACAACTATACAAGCAGGCGAAGATCAGATTTAAACACCAGACGCCAAAGACGTGATTCAAAAAGAAGAGTTAGTGTGAAAACTATCGTACGCATAAACAAAATACGAAAAAGAAACTTCCGAAATAAATTGTAATATTTCTAACCACACCAGTACGATCGAATTCTACTGACAGTCCTAAGTCTGTTAAAGTGGGAAGGGAAATGTTACGTTTTATATTTTTACAATGATGTTTATTTTTGTATTTTTTTTTCTGTGTGTAACTTTTCGTATAGAAATACTTGTCCAAAAGTTTCGATCAGTAACTTTTTGAACTGGATTTGCCTCTAGATTGTACTTTAGAGAGGTCATTTTTTGAATTTCTTAATTCTTCAATTTTTTTTTTTTTTGGAAAAAACTACCCAAAATTTGACAAAAACGACTCGGAAAACATAATTATTTGATTCGAATTTTATGAAAATTTAAACATAGATAGGAAATCCTACAAAAAATATTTTGGCGCAAGAAAATTTTGAAAATGTGAAAAAAAATTTTGGACATTTTTTAAAATTTTTTTTTTTCTTATATTATTAACTTCCTTTGTTCAGAATCGTTTTACTGAAGAAATGATTTATCGTTTCTTTAAAATTTAATACGCCCGTCAAAAGAATACCATGGAAAATGTTTTCCAAGATGTTTTCAATGTAATTATAATATGTGTTAAGTAAGAGATAAGAAAGAAGTAAGAAGAGCTTAAAATTTTATAGTAGAAAAATAAATTATCGTTATGAATAATAAATATATAAATAATAATCTACATGGATGGTAACACACTCCATATAAAACTAGCAAAGTAAAAAATAAAAAATAAATTGTGTTACCTACTAACTAACTTTGTAATATTTAGGTAAACTTGCCTTGAACAAACTGAAGCTCTTCTCAGAATCTTTTATTAATGATATAATTTATCGTTTTATTATATACAGATTTAACACACCCACCAAGTCCATCAGAAGAATATGCCCATGGTGTGAAGTACATCCGGAATTTTATTTATTTATTTTTATTCGCTTTTTTGAAGTTTGCTGTTTTTGCTTCCTGACTGTACGATACTTTATCCTAGACTGGGTGGTCACACAGGTGGGCGGAGCGTAAGCTCAGCATTCATTTTTATAGCATTATTCGAGCGTTCGGGTGAAAGCCAATCGACGACAAGGTAGCAGCAAACATTTTACGTAAGTACCGAAGTATATATTATGTACTCGAGTGCAATACGGTTGCACGTGCTTTAAAGAATACATTTACTTGCGGTAATCTTTGAATTTTTATTATAATATGTTGCCAGAATGACAGGAAATATGTTCAATGTTCATGTATACCTGTTTTTTAGATTCTGAATAGATTAAAGAAACTAGTTTTTACAGTGATGTTATTTTTTTCTGTAAGCACTTCATATGAAAAAACTTGCTCAAAAGTTTCGATCAACTACTTATTGAATTACAATTCAGGTGTTACTCTTGGGAGGTAATTTTTCGAAATTCTCAATAGTTTTCTCAACATTTTGGAAAAACTACTCAAAATTGGACAAAAAAAAACCCTTAAAAACTATATTTTTTTAATCTTAAGTTTATGAAAATTTAAATATTGATAGATAATAATATAAGAAATGATTTGGTGCTAGAAAGTTTTGGAAATGTGAAAAACAAAACTTTTTTCATAAATTTTTTTCCAACATTTCTATTTCTTCAATTTTTTTCCTGTTCTCAATTAATATTGCCTTGTGGGATATAAAACTGGCAGAGTACAAAATATTTTTTTTTTTTTTGTAATATTAATAAACTTTAAAATTTTCAAATAAAATTATTTCAAATAAATTGAAGTTCGGCTCAGAATTGTCTTATTGAAAACTGAATGATTTACCGTTTCTTTAAAATGCAATACACCTATTAAGAGTACCCCGACTAAAGAACGAAAAATATCCACGGTGCGAACAATGTCCGGATTATATTTTCTTTTCTTTTTTTTTTTTTACCGTGAAATGTAAATTAAAAACTAAAGTATGTAAAAAAAAATATATACTCGCATTTGGGTTTAGGGGTTCATCCTCCTTACCATTGCTTCTGGTCTAACTGATGAGCTTTTTTAATTTTGCTTGTTTACAACCTCCTCCCCCCCTTCCGTTGAATAAATGCTGCTATCCAGGAACGTACCGGTTATTTTAGCCTATTTTTTTGGAAATCGTGAAATATTTAATACAAATGTAGGTAATTTCGATTTTAATAAAAATATATGGTAAATAGGTAATGGATTTACATGTATTAAAAATTCGAAAGGAAGTATAGATGAAATTATTTTTATCATATTATGTAAATAAATTTGTTTAGTACTTAAAAAAAAATTGTGTGTAGTTTTAAGTAAAACTAATGAATGCCATTAAAAATTCTAAGTTTAAAGGATATAAAGAAAAAGTTGACTTACGATTTTCGAGATTTTTTTCAGGTTAATTAGACATAAATGTGAGTGAGATTACATTATATTTTCAGGTCTTGATGTTATGAATTCAAAATCTTATGAAATAAAAACATACTTAATTATAATAAAAATAAAGAAATACGAGAAGAATTAATTAATTATCTATGTCAAATTCGTCAGCTTTATATAGAGAGAAAATAAAATTGTAATTTGTTATAATAGGTGTGTATTGTCCTTATTAAGACTGTAAATAATTATATCACATTATATGAAAATTATCATTAAATAATGGAATATAAAACTGGCTGAATACAAAATATTTTTATTTGTAAAATCAATAAACTTTATAATATGTAAGTGGTGAAATTATCTTATATAAACTCCACTCAGAATCGTTTTATTGAAAAAACGATTTATTGCTTTTTTTTAATTTAACACACATTAAATCTCACCCGAGTAGCGAAGAATACCCACGATGCGAAATATGTCTGGATTTTGTATAATCGATACAGATTTGTATAACTTTTTTTTTCTCTCGGTTGTACATCCACTATGGATGACCATGTTTGTCCATACATTTTTATCTTCTCTCGGCGAATTTTCGACACCAGACGTTTACA